>JAMFTM010000349.1:0-256936 GCA_023522825.1 Diaporthe ampelina
TTCCCTCAATTACCAGACGACACACCCTGATGCCGGTGGTGTTCGGCAAGCTACAGCTGTGGCGCGCAGCTTACCATGCAGCTTTCCCCTCCCCACGCCTCCAACACGAGAGCATGGCTTGCTCGAGCTGCCTCTGCACCTCATGTCTGCGGCCTATCACGGCGCCCGTGTTGTTGTACCATCGTCAGCGCCAGCGTCGGCGCGCCATGTAGGTGGTACGATATAGTCCCGCCGCGGGACCAACCATGCTACCCATCGAGGCTGCCTGGTTCCGTTGAGCTGGGTCTGCGGCTGGGATTTGAGCGAGGCCGGCGCTGGGGTTTTTCTCTTCCTACTAGTTGATGAGGTGACTCCGCGTTCTTTTAGACTTTTCGCTCCCGAGGGTCTAGACGACCTGTATCTCACATCATCTGTCATCCCGCCGTTCGTTCATCCCATCTCGTCGACCCTGCGTCAACAATCGTCACCGCCTAACACCCCGAGTATCTAGCGGGAGCCCTCGTGTGCTGTCCCTTTTGGGAATTACTTATCCCACCCGACGGTCTGGACGATCCTCTCGTGTTGCCCAGTGGCGAGAGCACGCGAACCCTCGCAGCCCGCGATACCGAAGAATGAGAGGTCCAGCTCGACGCTCTCCACAGCTCGTGTCTCATGTCGTAGCCCAGACTCGGCCGCCTTTCTGGGCCTGTCTCGACTCTCCTCTGCCAGGATGACGTCCTCTCAGCTTTTGCACCTCGCGGTCCTCGCCCTGTTCGTTCCTCGGTCATGGCAGCAACGAGACCCAGTCCAAAACTTCTGTCGGCGGTTTGGACACCAGTCTACTGTCATAGACGATAAACTTTACTTGGATGGCGGTCTGATAAATTGGAGTCCTATCTCAACTAACTCTCAAAACTACTCAAGTGAGTCTACTTTTTGTCAAAGCATGGCATGAACTATCCAACCAGAGTATTTGCTCACACTGTCATGTCGTCGCTCAGATACATGGCTCTCGTATAATGACCTGCAGAAGACCAGCGGAAGTGGCATGCCTCCGCTACACGCCAACCTTTCCAAGAATGCATCCATTCCGGACGTCAACGGCGGTGTATTATGGGGGGATGAAGTGAACAAGAGGTTCTATCTCTTCGGCGGGGAATATTATGGCACACCACCAACGCCATTCAACCTTTATTCGTACGACATACTCAACGACTCGTGGGATAATCTTGGGCCGCCGAGCCAGAGCGGGATAAGTCCAGTATCGTACGGCGCAGGAGTGGGCATCTCGGAACTGGGTCTGGGCTATTACTACGGCGGCTGGCTCTCCAACAACTCGGTGCCTGACTGGTCCGGTGCTCCAGTCGCCACGACTGGCTTGATCAAGTACGATATGGACCAGGGGACGTGGACGAATAGTTCGGGGCCAGACTTAATCAGGCGGGCCGAGGGCACGATGAACTACCTGCCAGCCTCGGACGGCGGCCTGCTGATCTATTTTGGAGGGGTCCAGGACCTGGACAATGGTACGACGACAGGGCAGCCGATGGACGAGGTGTTTGTCTACGACATTGTGACCGACCGTTGGTACACACAGCAGACCTCGGGCACCACACCACGTAAGCACAGTTTTCTACGTTCTACAATCACTGGGTTTGGCATTTTCGGACGTGTCGAATTGCGTTCCTTAAGGGGCTATGAGGTTGTCTTGCAGGAGGCTGTCTCATGGGAGGTTGTAACAATACGAAGTTGTCCTGTAGGAGGTGTTCCTAAAGGAAGCTTCTCACAGCAGGTTATACTAGGGGCGGCCATGAGGTTGTCTTGCAGGAGGATCTCTACAGCAGCTGGCTAACACACATCAGAGATGCGAAGCAGGTTTTGCTCCGGCGTGACATGGGCGGATGATCAGTCAAGCTATAATATGTAAGTCTCGGAGCGAGGGCACTGGCGAGTGACAGAGTATTGACTGACACGATGCAGATATCTGTACGGTGGTGCTGGTATGCCACCAGATACCTCTGGCTTTGACGACGTGTATATATGTACGTCTGCGCATCACCCAAGCTTTCAGCATCCCAACTAATCATGAAAACAGTAACGATTCCCACATTCACCTGGATAAAGCTCTACCCGACCGATGGCAACGTCACGGGCCAGTATCCCCATCACAGCCTGACCTGCAACGTCGTCAACAAGGGCCAGATGCTCGTGATCGGCGGGACCTTCCCTCTCAGCGACGATTGCGACGCAGCGCCTCAGAGGGGTACGCACAACCTCGTCCTAGGCCAACAGGCCGACCCAAACGCAAACCCGTGGCAGCTCTACTCCCCAGATCTGACGACATACGCCGTCCCGGACGAAATAATTTCCGTGGTAGGCGGCCAGGCTACAGGCGGGGCGACCAAGACAGCCCCCGCAGGCGGCTTCGATAATCAAGACCTCAATATCCTCATGACCAAAAAAGCATCCATTGCAGCCCGGACCCCGACACGTCCCATCCCCGGCGCGACGGGCAGCTCTTCCCCGTCCGCAGGCGGCACGCGCCTTAGCACGGGCGCCATCATAGGCATAGCGGTCGGCGGCGGCGTGGCGCTCATTGCCATCCTTGTCGGACTATGCCTTTTCGTCCGCAGGCACCGCAGATTTCGGTACGGTGCTTCAGGGGCCCATCACGGCGGGCCCAAGTCCAGCGCGGGAGGGAGCAGCAGCCCGTATACCTTTAGCCCGGGAGCCGGGCCGTGGAGCCCGAACAGCGCGTACAGCGGCGCTGCCGCCGGCGGAGGGGACGCACACACTCCCAGCGCCTTCGGCGCGCCGCCGAGCCCGTTCGCGAGGAGGCCTAGCAACCTCAATGTCCAGCAGGGCCCCGCAGAACTTGCGGCGTCCGTGCCGGACGGGCTGGGGAACTACGAGATGGCGCAAGGCGGAGGAGGAGGGGGAGGAGCTGTCCTCGGTGCCCGGGAGTCCGGGGAGGGGTATCACCAGCAGCGGCGGTCGCTCAGGACGTCTCACCGGAGCGTGAGCTCCTCCGGGGTGCCGGTGTCGGCGGCGTTCTACGGCGGCGACCAGCCCAAGTTCGACGACTCGGGCCGCGCCTGGTACCCGCAGGTCAGCCGGATGGATGACGGGCCGTTCCCGAGCCCGCGCTCGGTGTCGACCGGCGGCCGCCACAGCAGCCATGGGTACAGTCCCGCGCAGGAGATGATGGACTCGAGCTGGCCGCTGGGCGTGAGTGGTGGTGGGACGGGCCCGTCGCCACGGACCGCGGGGTGTGATGGGGCGGACACGGGGTGGGATGATAATAGGGACGGGGCTGTCCGAGAGGGGAGGAGGAGTGGTCGGCATGAGACGTTTTATCATCCCTGAATTTCGTTTCCTTATGTGTCTCTCGAGAAGGGCCGAATGGCTTAGTGGCGGGCGTTTATATCGGCGTGTTGGCTAGCGAAATACATCTTTCAGTCGCCCGGTCTCCTCCTCCGGTCGTAGAGAGTCTTCGAGTCTCGCTGATGCAAGGGGTTGTGTTTTCTTTAGCTTGAGATGGGAGGTCAAGACGGTAGAACTCTCTTGTTTCGTCGTCTGTCGTACGGTCGCTTAGACCTGCCCTCCCTACTCACTTCAAGTCTCACTTTACTCGTTGTACTAATGAAAATACAGGCATCACAACCGAAAAAGAATCCTTCGAAATAAGCAGATGTCATGGCATCATCCAGAGCTGAAACCACACAAGCCGGCATCCGAACATCCCCCGGACCGAATGTGACATCTCATTTGGCATGGAGAGGAGGATACAGGGTAACGGCCGAAACGACCGCAGCAAGACGGCAACAACATAAGCCCGAGAGTGCGGCCCCGCCGTCGACGTCGCGTACGTACCCGGTCACGAGTCTGGGCCATCCAGGTTCCTTCGACCCCATCCCGTGTCGCTCCCGTGCCGTGTCTCCGGGAGACGGGACACACTCGCAACGGTCTTGGACGGAGTGGCGATAGGCAGGGTCTCACTTACTTCCCTTTCTCGAGTCTTGTCCGATTCCATTCAAACTACACGATGGAACTGAGTCAATGGCCCCCACCTATTGCCATACAGGCGAAGCACATCAATGAACCCGGTCAGGAACCCTGATGGGCGTGAGCTGTCATCGATGCTTTTTTGTCTCTTCTGATGCTTTCATTGCTTTTCCCACTGCAAGCCGCTGCTGTCATCGTCCTGTCAAAGGCACGGCAGGCAGGCCGGCATTGCTTGTATCCCCGCCTTGCCCTTTCGACCAGGGGAACGAGGGACTGTGCGGGTTGTACTGTAGAACCTTTATGACACCTGCCGCATGAGACATGGAGTTTGTGTATTTTCGAGCCCTTCTGTCGCACGAGACGGCGCTTGACGGCCAAGTGACGGTACAGTCGGTGGTTGATGGTGTCCAGCGGCGAGATGAAGGTGTGATCACCGACGACGATACTTGGCGGTTGAGTTGATGATTCATGGGAGTCGGGTGAGTTGGGGCGAAGTGCCCTCTAGCAATGGGATTCAGTGCCCGGTCATCAACTACTCAGGAGAGGACTAGAGGCTCTCCGATACAGGGTTGTGGTTGACGAGGCTCCGCCGTCATCGTGACGTTCTAAAGCGGACAGAGATGAATAAGCATACTTACCTACATACAGACCAGACCGGATGGACCCCTAGTTCGTTGTTAGAAATATACACATGCAGCCTCGGGACATCTGCAAGCAAGGGATTTTCCCCTCGCCGTGTTTTAGGCCGCTCTACATCTTGCTCACCGGTCAATATGCGGCGCATCAAACAAGCCGTCGGGTAGAATCTGCTCAGGAACAAACCTGCCTCAGTCCCGCCGGCCATTTCGGGATCAAATCCCCATGGATGGACGCAACGGGCGACCTGCAGGTTCAGGCCCCAAGGCTGCCTCCTCCCGGCAGCAGTCTATCAAAAAATCCCACGGACCGAGCGGTGGGATTCCTGGCCCTCCGTATCTTGCCACCCCACGCCTACCAGATTATGAACCTGCTTTCCCCCTGCTGCGAGATACCGACCTGCGCAAACTGTTCCATGGTCCATGGACATGCTCAGGCAGGAAACCTGGTCCAGGGGGCCATACGCACAGCTGGCCACGAATGCCCGCATGCACAATTCCAATTTGGTCGTCGCATTGGGTTTTGATATCCTGCTGATTGGCCCGTGACTCGGGGTCAAAGGTATGGTAGCACAGCTTTGCCAACAGCGGCCCTCCCTCTCGATAAGAATAGCATTGGACGGATAGCAACAGGGAGGAGGGCATGGTGGTGAGTTTGGGTCGACTGTTGGGCCTCGCTTCCCAAAAGAGGTCGGATCGAGGCTCCCCCTCGCACACCCCCAGCCGTCTTTCCCCAGGATCCTATTCGGCGTACCTGCAGCTGGGCAGGGCGAGGCCCTGTGGTACAGGCAGCGCTTAAAAGGGATCGATGTGCGATGCGAGAGGGTGAGACGAGTCCCATGCGAGACATCACACACACACAGATATAGAGATGCACACAAGCACATCCATCTACGGCCACACACACCTACACACACGAACGCACACACGCGCACACATGCACGCATGTGGCACGAGTAGGCGTTGGCTGAACAGCAGGAGGGGGGCTGAGATGCCGACGCAATTGGTCGCTGCTAGCTTTGTTGTGTGTGAGTAGAAACCGGCTGGAAAGTTCGAAAGATGTCTGTATTCGGCGGTCAGCGTGTCAATCCGGACGTCTAGAACTTCCACTATGAGGGAAACGGCCCCCCGGCACGAGACTAAGGGTGGGCTCCTGTGTCCTGTGCTTGCAGCACACGTGAGAGAGTGTTGCGCACGCCCTCGCACCAAGAAGTGACGATGAACACTGACGAGCGTCGCTCATTTCCTTTTCCAGAAAGAGCGGACCTGTCGTCGACCAGCGAGGGGACCGTTTCCTCACCGTTACTTTTTTACCCTCTGCTTGCTGGCCTGTTGTCGTGTCGAAAGATTTCAGCCCCCAGTCTTTGTCTCCAATATGGGCCCCTGAGGAGAAGAACTTATTTCTTTGCCGCCCCCCTCTTAGGCCTGGACCTACTGACTGTAGGGTTCAGGTGGAAACGCCTAAAGCATCTCGTGGCTTTGGGCCTCTGGCCCCACAAGGGCAACCACGTCGAAACCGACGATGGTCGACTGCTTGTTCGATGCGCAGGCCCCGGAAAGTGCTGCCCGCTATTTGAAAATTTCAGCATGAAGTTACACGTAGGGCGGACGATTTCGCTTGGGCGCCCTTGATGCCTCATGCTGGGGCCCTCTCATCTCGTCGAGGCCGCGGCCCAGAAAGTGACAAGGGGAGGCGACCCCCGATAATTCCAGCCGCGCACAAAATGCCCAAGTGCAAAACAATTTGCAAAAAAGAAAAAAAAAGTTGTGAACCAAAAAATGCAAGGACCGTGCGGCAAGGGAAAATGCAACACCAGATTCATCAACCCGAGAGTTCGAGAAACTGATGAGATGACCCCAAGACACATCATCATCCCGCTGACTCCGTAGATCCCTCGAACATCCCCGTGCCCCATCCCAAAAGGGTCACCAGATTCCCCATTAAAAAGGGGACATTGCCCCAGGTGTTCGACCGCTCAGCCCGCTTCCCGCCCTGCCACTTGCTTGCACCCCCCGGCGGGGTCCATTATTTTTTCCCCCTTGTGCGCAGACTGTCTCTCTGCCAGTCACCAGAATGGCCATGTGCGCGGACATGGGTGGTGGCATGACACTTTGCTCCCTCACCGGGCGGGCAAGCAGAATCCCACGATTCATTCCCAGGGTAGGGGGAGGGCCCAGAAGACAGTAGGGCAGGTGGGCTTGGGGACCATGGAAGCGGGGCGGGATTGTGATAATTCACATCCGCGGCGCACAATACGTGGGCGGTAAGGCGCGTGGACTGGGGGGCCTGCCGATGAGATCACCGGGCGGAACTGACACATACCGTACCCGTGCCTGGCACTTTTTAAAGTTTGTCTCGTTGTTCCCACAGCTGGGAAAGAGGAAGAGGACGTGTTCTCGAAACATGAGCGGTGCCCACCGCCATGGCTTCTTTCCCCCCCGGTGGGGCGGGTGACCGCCCGCCCCTCCCTTCGAACGGGGTCGGGAAGCCGGTGAAGGCCCCCGGAACGGCGGGATGTCAGAGAAGCGGCTCCGTCCGGAATACCACTCTGGCTCCGGCTTTGGGCACTCTGGGCCCTACAGCCTGGGTGCACTGTGGGTGCCAGTAGGGCGTGGAAACGTGAAATTCCCCATGATGGGCCGTAAGCGAGGACGGTTTTTTCTTCGGCTCCCCTTTCCGCACCCTGGTGTGGGCATGGCATGACCGAGTATACGGGGGTACAGTGCTGCAAGCGTCGTGTCTGACGGCATGCCAATTCGGGATTTCCGTGTCAGAAACGGTGCTAAATCCTGGCTACTGTACTGAGGCTTGATACTGTGTGTGAGCAGCGAGAGTCGGCTGGTGAACTAAACCTGGTCTGTGAAACATAGGTCGATCTCTCGCCCTCGGGGGAAGGAGGGTTTGACGATAAGTGCTCACAAGATTGCAAGTCTGCAGCAGTACGGAGTATCCCAGTAGCAGCAGGTTGAGCCGTTAAATGGGGTTCCGGGATCGTCCTGCCCGTACTGCACTTCGCATTCAAGTCGTCGACGAGCAGCTTTTCTGGGTCCCGATCGATACCCGCGAGACATGCAGGAGCATCGTCTCCAGGGCTCCGTACATTGATTACGTAGCTAACCTACTCAACATGAGTAGCCGACACAGGCAGGCCGATATGTCCGTTGCTGCAGGACGCGAAAACAGATGCGGGGAAGCTACAAATTGTCAGACGAGGAGGATCGTGAGACCCCCCACGCTTCCCAGGACTGATTGTTGCGAAGAGGCAGGTTCGACGATGATCGGTCAGGCGGAGGCCGACAGGGGACCGACCACGGCATGCTCGGCATAAGATAGGACAAAACGCTCGCCCAGCCCCCTCCGAGTGTCCGAGGCGTATGCTCCCGAGCGATCCAGTGGCCGACTTTCCCATTCGCCGGTAGACAAGCGCTGCTCTGCGTTGCGCCGCGCCGCTTTGCCCTGGCAGATAAGGGACCGTGGCTTTGCCTTGAAATGGCTTGGAGCACTGCAGGTTCAGGGTCCAGAACCGAAAAAAGCGCATGCCGTATGTATGATGCAGGATAAGGGTCCAAATGACGGTTGAGAATGGGGAAGACGGCTTTTGCCGCTGGAAAGTGGACGCGCAAGCCATTTTTGGCAGTGCGATCATATCTTTTGGGACAAGAAAATAGAGGCGGGGCGTGGACTCGGGCATGGACTAGATGAGCCACGCCGCGGCGTCAATCGTTGACCGCAGTGAAGGGGGCACTGATCTCTCCGTTGAGAGCCGGTCGTTCTCAGCTGCTCGTAGACCATACTCTATCCAGAGGAGTGAGGTCGACCATGTACATCAAGATGTGTCATTCCCTCAGCCCTGTGGTGTTTCTATCTTGGGAAATCGATGTGTTGATGTTTTCCCGCGTCGCGCAAAACACACGCCGATCCCGATCTGTCAAAATGCCTCGCAAGGAAGGGCCCTGATGGGAGGTCAGGGTCTGAAATCAGGGTTCCCAACCCAAACCGACAGAAGGCGGGTGGCTTTTTGTCGGTGGTGTCCTGCCAAGGCCCAAGCCAGGAACAGACTTTGGCTATTAGCACGGTTTGGGAGCAAGTTTCCTCTCGGGCGGAGTTAAAGGCGGAGGCAGAGGCTCGTGACTCAAAGTGCTCGAGATTCGTCTATGATGGTGAATATGAGGTAATTGTTTCTGTCAGTTCTGAGACACGGCTGGGGCTCGGCTGTTATGTGAGAGAAACTCTTTGATTGAACCAGGGTGAGGTCATGCGGTTTGGGCTTGATGATTCGTGATTTCTAGACCGGTAACACCATTGTCATCCATTTGGCCTAGGCGCCCCGGCTCGAGGCTCCATCCAGGTTCGCATCAATGGACAGTCAGAGGTACCTGACGCCATCGATGAGGCTCAGTCTAGCACTTTGCTTCTTGCTCCATAGGGCGTCAGGGCGTGCATGCAGAGGGCCATGTAGACTCATCAGTGCCGTGTCGTTGCCAGATACATGAGTACGGGTCTGGTACCGCGCAGTACACCACACTGCCGACGTACCCCGTAACTTCAGACCCACCACGTCGTTGCTTTGTTGTGCGTTGTACGTTCTGTAGGGCAGAGGGGAAGACTGACCGACCTATCGAACCAGGCGGCCAGACTTCCACACTTGCCCAGACTGCCAGATCGGTGCGCCCAGGGGAGGGATCGAAAGTCGAGCTCTTCACCGACAGACACGACCCCAAGAGCTGGCGCCCTCTGCTGTGCGAGCGTGGAGCCATGGAGCTCTTGTCCCCTTGCCCACCCCATCGCCCCAGGCTTGGCCAGGCAGAGCTTGGGGAAGAGGCTGCCAGGCACCGGGAGCTGAAGTTGTTCTTAGCTAATGGTACGGGCGGCGGAGGCAGCTGGGAGCTGCGGCAGCTGGTTGCTGAGCAGATTTTTGCTGCCAGCTGTGCGACGTTTACAGCTCATCATTCGCTGTTGCTGCATGATTCTTTGTCGATACTGCCACTGTTTGTCATGTCATGCACCGGGAGGGCTTCCGCACGCGGGCCTCGGTGCATTGACGGCGGGAAGAGAGGGGTGTCGCAATATGCATTTACTGATACTGTGCAGTACATGGTGCAATATTGCTGCACTTGTTGCCTGCGCTGCTGCGTACCACGTACCCAAGATGGCACGGTGGCAGGACAAAGTAGCTTCGCTTCCCTCTGGCCAGTCCAGCCTGCTTAGCTGTCTAGACCGGCGTAGCGATGGCTGCTTCGTTGGCTCTCTGGCTGTGCTGTTGCGGGGCCTCCAAGGTTCCAACGCAAGGTTCGTGGTGCGCTCAGCCAGGCAGGAGTTGGGAAGAACGTGGCCGTGGCTACTGGACGAATTATTACTATTACTCATGAGAACCACGATCGGCCGTGTGATGAAGCACATGTAGCTGCATCTCGCCCTCAGGGTGGTTTTGTGCCTGGAGTCCCTGAACCCTGTGAACTGACTTGAGTTGCTGGATGCTCGACGGCTGGCCCACCCGTCCCAGAGTTCCGCGAGGGCAGCGAGCAGGCGAGCAACGAGTAACGAGTAACGAGCATCGTGCAACGTGCAACGTGCAACGTGCCTGGGCCTCTTGCGAGAGAGGACGAGCCAATCACAGCCACCTCCCGGGACATGCAGTGTATTGGCAGATTGGCCGGCGACAAGACTGACAGCCCACCAGCCCACCATCCCATCCCCATCCGTGATGGGCGTTTCGATATCGCGTTGCCGGCGCCTTGTCATCCATCGGGGACAGGCACGTTCCTGTTCCTGACAGGCCTGGATCAGAAAAATTTTCCATTTTCTCAGGCTTAGGGCGTAGGGCGCATTCTGTGACACTGCAAGGTTTGCGCAGGCGCGATAGCAGAGACAGCTGGCACATTTCACGGCGGCATTACCTGGGCGGCTGAGTCACAGGGCAATCGATCGTGATGAAGTCAGAAGTCACAAACGAGGAAAAAAAGGACACCCAGGGAAAATCTCTGTGATCTAGACTCTGACAGCGAGCTCCAAGGGCTCCAAGGGCCCCAAAACGGTTCCGCTCTCGGCGACATTGTGTGACGGTTGTGACGGTAGGATGAAATGGAAGAATGGGCTGGGTCCGTTTCACCGTATCGGAACAGTCGCAGTGCCCCAGGGCTCCAGGGCTCCCGGCCTGAGGTGGGGGCAGACTGGGACGGGCGGGCTGGCGGGCTGGCGACGCTGCAACTGCCAAAACCAAGAAACCCCATGTCTTGGGCAATGGGAAGCGGGCACCTGGCCACCTGCCCCATTCAAGCGAAGCGAACATGCACGTACCGGCGTACCGTACCAGAGTACGAGGGTACCAGGGTGACACGGTTCACACAAGTATATATACCAGCCCAGCACCATTCTCACCACACGATGCAGCCGGTCAGATACGTACCGGTACCGCTCGTCATGCCTCAGTCCGGCGGCCAACGTGCATTTCGTCAGGTCCATCCAGGTTCCATGGGAGGTTCCATCCACCCACGCCCCAAGCTCCCTGAGCGCCCATTATTACTGTGTAATTGCAGCGTACTGTAAGATGCCAGGCCCAGAGGAGGGGAGGGGGGCAGATACATGGTCCCATACCGTATTCCTCACTGTAATTAAGGTCACTTTCCTTAGCCCTTGCCCACGCCCATGCCCTTGTACAGTGCAGCAGGAAAGTGCAGCAGCGGCAGCGGCAGCAGCAGCAGCAGGCACGCACGCACGCAAGCAAGCAGCAGAAGTGCAGGCAGCTCACCTCATCGTGCACCGACGAAATAAAGAGTCACAGGTTCCTTCGAACCCAGAGAAGCCGCTCCTCCTCGTCTCCAAGATCACCTTGCATACATACAAAACATTGCAGATTGCGGTACAGTGCCTAAGCCTTGCAGTGGTCTGTCTTGTTCATCATCTTCTGCAACTTGACGCAGTGCCTCTCGTTTCAACCGAACCCTCCAAGCTTATTATATCCATCCACCACCACCCCCAAGGGCGCCTTCCCATTCCCGGACTCTCGTTCCTGACAATTGACTTTGACTTTTTGCTCTCCCTCACTGGTATTACGTGCTCGCACAGAGAATCCACCCCATCGTCTTCCCGACAACCAGAGAACGGCAGAGCAGAAGCAGACCAAGGAGGTTAAACAATCAACCGTCTCTCACTTGACCATAGATCCCTCCAAGGATTGGAACAACCCCACGTTTCTTACCCCCTCGGCGTCTCTCTGGCAGGGCGGCATCAAGTATACAAAAGCAACCAGAACCCCCACCGGACAAGACCAACAGCAAGGAAATCAATCCACTCTTCCCACATCAGGACGTTCCCTTCCGTGGACACAGGACACCGGATACAGGATTACCGTACACTGGAAACACCAGGACATTGGGATTGGACCATCACTGTCCCACACCTGGACTGATCCGCCCCGGAAGCTCCGTTGTCTTATCAGCCATCACCCGCTCAGCCACAAACCTGGCATTGTCTCTGGAATTGGCATTGGAAAACATAGCAGAAGACTGCCCTTTAGTCTCGTGCGTCCGACTCGGATTTCCTGTCAGGAGGACAAGACACACATTGCATTGCCGTCATCTCACGAACAACAACACCTCGACAACCGCGGATCCCTACGGTCTGCCCGCTTGTACACCTGCCGGACTAGTTATACTTTGGCACCATTACCGCCGGCCTCGCTCCAGGAAGCGACCGACCGTCGCATCCAAGCAGACGCAGGACTGGAGGTACTCCCCTCATCCTGGCACTAGCGGTCACACCTCATCAAGGAGCCGTGTTAGCCCTGCGGGAATCCCTGGCAAGCCCGGTTACGATCCCCTCTAGCGGGCAACAACGAGACTCTGCTGTCAACGCTTGCAAGGCAGGCCGTTGATCTGGCACATTAGTCAAATCCCAGACATTCCGAGGACCCAGAAACGGTACCGGCACAAATAGCCAGCCCACGCTATCCTATCGCGCAATTCGACGCGACACTGCTATCAGCTGTGTGGTGCAAGAGTCAGAGGAAAGACTTCCCATATTCTTCCTTATTATTTTGTCGGTGCTCTTCTACCTGCCATCAACATCGCCAACTCTTGTCTCTCTCTCTCTCTATCTTCCTGCACTGCTCGGCACTGCCCTCACATCCATTTGCCACCTGCAAGTCGATACGAGCAACAGTCTCCTCCAATTCTTACACCCACAAGCCCACTTCCACGCACGCACGCACGCCATTCCGTCTACTAGTACCCGTCTATCCACCACACCCATCTTCAGCCTGCTGCATATAAGGACCGCACCCGCGCACCCCTAGCGCCCACCACCACCACTACCTTCCTTTGGATTGCCTCGTCTCTGGCCTGTCTGCTGGCAGCCACCCTTCCGGTCAGCCAACCAATATCGCCGACCAAATTGGGATCCCGTCGACGACACAGCAGCGAACCACTGGCCGCTCCCACATATTGGACCCCGCTGCCTTCCCCACGTCCTGGAACGGAACCCTTGGTGCGAAAGGGCCAACCAACGAGCAGTGTGGCTCGTTCCCATTAGCATACAAGACCAGCCCGTCGCCTCCTCGCTCTCCCAATCCTGCCTCATGCACCACCACCGGAGGAAGTCTGGCCACGGGTCTACAAACACCTCTACCACAGACGTGAGGAAAGCCGTCACAGTCTCCGATCTATCCACCAGGCACAAGTCCACCCGGCCCGCAATGACACGAAGGACCACTCCCCACAAGCTGGGCAAGAACCTCCGCGAGAGGGAGCGAGACATGGACGACGAGTACTGGCTGTCCGTCGAGCACGAGAGAGAGAGTTTCCCGCAGTTCTGGTAAGTTTCACTCGGTTCACCCCGCCGTTGCATCTCCCACCGCTCCTGCGCCAGGCGATAGACTCGTCTACTCTTTTGCGCACACTTCCCCTGAGCCAAGTCGTGGTTGCGATGTCGCTCCGCTCCAACAGCGTGCAGCAATTTGGGGAAGTGGAGAGCTGGGAGGGAGATCAGACATCGGCGTGCGATGCCCCCGCATCTTACTGGATCCCATGGCTGACTGGTCCATCTTCAGTATGACCTGCGAGAAGCAATTTGTTCCTCAAGATGAGAAATTCCTGTACTGCTCAGAATCGTGAGTCCTCTCTGTCACGACGTACATAATTGCTGTTCCGGCGGTACTGACCGTGTTGCAGTTGTCGCGCCAGGGATCACAACAATGTGTCCGTCTCGAGCATGACCCCCAGGAGCCACGGTCACAGCAGCCGTTCCGGTCACAACTATCCATTCTACGCTGCAGGCACACCCGAGCCCAAGGATATCATCCCCAGAGCGTCGCCTTCCAGGCCCAACTCTATGCACCTCTCCCCTCCGACGTCGCCCACCTCCACAAGCCATCACACGTCAGCCATCTCCGCGCTTAGGTCGCTGTCCATCCGAGAAACGAGTCCTCCCACACCGCCTGGCTCTTACCCCAGCAACATGTGGCCCTTCACGTCGCGCAGCAATGCAACGAGCCCCAGCACGTCCTACGGAACGCGGCCCACGTCAATGTACTCGACATACGACAGCTACGGCTACACGATGGCCTCGCCCGGCATCTCAGACCGGCCACTGCCATCTCGCCGCCCTGGCGGGTACTCGCGGCCGAAGAGCATCGAGCTCGTCACGCCCATGACCAGCCGGTGATGATCGAGATAGCACGGACGGCACACGGACATTTCCCCCTGGCCATCATCTCACACACCTCGCGGCTTCCTGCATGTGTTTGCTGGTCATGTGAACACCCAGCACCCAACAGACGGGCCACACCTTGGCGCGCAGCCGGCTCTTTGTGCGTGCTGGAAATGAATGCTCACATGCTTGTTGGTGGCTGAATCAGCGTGACATGGCCCCTGAAAGGGGTGCGTGGTGCAGGATCAAGCTAGAGCGGGAAGGCGTGCTCTGTCACAATTCCAGCACGTCGTCACTTCAGCCTATTCTGGGAGGAGGCTGCTTACGTCCAGCTCGGCGCCATTGCCATCTACGGCCATGCCTGTCTCCCACCTCGGCGCCGCTGCGGCAGCGGCTGCGGCCGATCGGCTTCCCATCTCATTTATCATGGATTTTCTTACATCTATTCCTCCAACTCAATCACATATCTACCTGCCCCATATACCAATGTTAAGTGGGAGCTACCGAAGTGCTTACCACCGGCGCTGCCGCCGTCCCCACCACTGCGGGGGCTGGCTGGCTTTCTGACCCGCACCGGAACCTGGCGACGGGGTACGAGTCATGACCAGGCCGACCGTGATGACGGCTAAACACGGCGTGGGGGGTTTTCCCATCTTGCTGCCTATCGAAAGGACTTCGAGTTGATGCGCGCATCGCGGATGGCGTCGGTCTTTGAACGATTCTCTATTTCCTCTCACTGGGTCGGCGTCTCTCTTATCAGCATGCCGCATGGGTGGGAAGGGCATTGGCATCACAAGCCCGCAGCCGACTGATTTACGAATGGAAGGTCGCCACGCAAAATGCATCCCGGCGCATTGAGGGGCCTTTGCCTGGCCGTGCATGCCACTTCCTAGGTTTCGGCCCTTTCAATTTTATGTTTTTTTTTTCTCTTTCTGTGACGCATTTTTGAGCTATTTGTACGCAGCATTTTCGGGGCGAGGGCAAGGACAGGGACGTTTTATACCACAAATCATCATTTACGGGCGCTGGGCTGGAACAGGACGGCGGATTTTGGAAAATACCACGCCGTATCTAGGTAGCGAACAAAAGTTTTTTCATCACCAAGCAACTCGACCCATGCCTGCTCTTCCAAGCTCCCTGTGTGTGCGGGCTGCCTCCCTGAGAAACAAACACAGTTTCCAACATGTGCGCGCATCGCCCACCCGCATCCCGAGCCGTCTGATGGCGAAACATGAAAAGCATGTTGTGTGGACCCAACCGCTCGGGTTCTGCGACCAGATCTGAATCGCATTCCCTTGTGCGCGCGTTGCTTGCATGACCCACCCACCACTACAAGCCGCGCCCGCCAGTTCGATTTGCTCGCTCTTGATGCTCCATCCCTCCACAAAACTCCTCGTACAGGAGTTGGAGTTCAAACTTTCCGTGTCAAACAAAAGCGAAATTAAGACCGTGAGCCCCGTCTCGGGAGGCGGGGGATTGGGGGCGCATGGTTTTGCGCCCGCTGGCTGTCCGCCCCACCTCCCCAGCCCCGGGCCTACCCACCTAGCCCCGGGCCTCCGCGCCGCGCCGAGGCATTCCCCGGTTTGATGCGGGAGGGGAAACGGGAAGCGTGTCGTTGCCGTCGGCGGCGTCGGATGGGTGGGTGGGGTTTCGGTTTGTCGTGTCATGTCATGTCAAGTCGCGTCATTTCTTGAGGACAGGTGAACTATGGGGTGCTGAATGACTCAACTGGGTCTTGGATTTTGTCTTTTTTTTTTTTTTTTTTTTTTTCATATGTGATGATTTTATGTAGACATGTGGCTATAGGACTTATTCTATACGCAAGTACCTCAGGATGTGTTGACAGCCTTGTGACTCGGAGGTTTCATTTTCTTGCTCCTCCCGGAAAGTGTCAGGCTGAAGTATAAGCCACAGTTAACTTTCCTCAAGCACTCTTGTATATGTGCCTCATCCAACTTGTCTTCTCATTTTCACTCATAAAGCTTTCGACCCACAGCAAGTCTCAGTAGCTACAAAATGTAGGAATGTTCTGAATTGGGTGATCTGTTAGATGTTGTGAAAGATGTCTCGGGCAGTCCATGTGCACAGTTCTCGCAGCCAGCCAGAAGAACCCTACCACACCTCGTGATACATAGGCGCCGTTTCTTGCAGACAATTTGCTGCAAGCCTCTTTGGCCAGGCTCGTTGGTGAGACCTTCCCAAGTCGTGGGATCGGCAGGTGTGGCAGCTTCAAGAGCTTCCAGACTTTTTGGGTAACACACAAGTGCAGTCAGCGTAACTTGAGGACCTTTCACCATGATCAAGTCCATGAAACCGAATTTTCTAAATTTCTGGATATGAGAGTGATATTGTAATCATATGAACATCATCTAGCTGTCATCGCACATTTATCAGGCTCGGAGTTGAACGCGCGTAGCATACTAATATGTGTGCCTCATGAGGAAGCCCTGAGCCATGCCGCTGTGTGCCCTCAGGGAAGGACTGGAACACCACCATCACGGCAAATTCCCCTCCAATCTGTGGTGTAGATCCCCTCTTTGCAATGGCTCCTCTGCTCCCATACGCCAATGGCCCTCGCCAATGCCGAGCCAGGACCGTCGCCGGAATAACCCCCGCAGTATCCCACCATTCACGCCCAGTCGTCTGATGATTACAACGGCGGCAAGACCGACGTGACCACTGTGACTCAAACAGATTGAAACCATAGAGACGGTTGGAGAGGGGGCATGTGTTCCTAGGGAAGGCATCCTTACTCAGCAACGTGACCTCTCTTGAGGAAACCTACAGTAGACGAACCTGTTGTAGGGTGGGCGAGTAATCTCTGCTCAAATCATATCATAGAGTATATTTACACACAATTCAAGATTGATACAACTAAATGCAACAGTCTAGGTGAGTGCATAGTGCCAGATAGGCATCTGGCTCATCTACAATATGCATTACATAAATCTTTACTGGCTTCAGTGCTATCAAATGAACCCAATTAGTTTCGATAACGCCACACTTAAGCCCCAAGGACTTATCCTCCGCCGAGAGCGACCGCGCCTTGATGCTGTGGATTCCTGTGAGAGGGGAAGGATGACGATCTGCGGATCCTACCCCAGGCGCGAGACAACAGCCATGCATGCAGCTGGAAGACGCAACGGAATGCGCCGTCATGACTTGTGGTCCAAAGTGTTTGGTGTCACCAAGGAAGTGAGCAGGGGCAGGAAGACGGGCCTTGCCGCCGCATTGGCTGACCGGGCGGGCGTGTGAACAAAAGAAGATAGGCATGCGTGTGAAACGCTGGATATGTGCTCGGGAACAAGGACGGCCAGCCAGCCAGCCCTCAATATCAGATTTCCCAAACCGGCAAACCGATGAGGGATTCACTCATCCTGTATCCGCACGAGTCAACCAGCTCCTTGCACCCGAGAAAACCTGGCTGCTCATCCCACCCGGGCGGCCGTTCGCTGCGGCCCTCTTAATCATGCACGACAGAGAGAGGGACGACGGAGCAAGTAGTCGTGCGGCGGCTCGATATCAGTTCCCCCCAATTGAACCAACCAGATGCCTCGCCGGGCCCTCCTCCACCACCCCTGCCGCCCATCCCCCGTATCAATTTAATCCCCGCCTCCTTCCATGCCCGCCGCGGAACGCTGGCCCACTACCACCCACGCCCCATCCCGCCGCCAATCTATGCAAGATAACAGAGCTGCATATATCGGGTCTCCGGTGCGGATGGCGGGAGTGGGAAGACTGAATCGGATTGGGAACAAAGAAAAAGCAAACGAGGCTATATATCAGGCTTGAGTGGTGACAGTGCAGCTCTCGCGCGCTGCGGCCGGCTACGTAAAGGGTAAGAATCATGACGGTGATGGATGGGGGCACAGCAGCAGTTTCTACTATAGACACACATGATATCAATGGATGGGACGAGGCGACGCAACGACGCAATGCAATGCAATGCATCGTCACCCTTCCTGCCTTTGCCTTGCCTTCTCCAACCCAAGAAGATCAACAGCTTGCAAGAGACTCATGCAGTAGCAGCAGCAGCACAAGCCGCCCTCCTCTGATTTCCCGGTTTATTATCTTCCCTGCCGCCCCCGAGGGCTTCTATCCTCCTTCCTCGCCGCTCTAGCGCATGCAACCTGACGCGCAGTGTGCAGCAGAAAATTGTGGAATTGAGGCGGCCCAGCCCCCGGTGCAAAGAGGAAGCAAGCAAGACTTGCAAGATTTCAGACCTTCATAACTTGTTGCAATGGCGCGGCAATGTCTGCCGGCTTCCCCCAGGACCCTGCAGGACCGACGGACCCTTTCTGACGTGCCATCGCGGGAGCGAGGGGCATGAGCCTCCCTCCCGCCGTGCGCATCTGCGTATGCACGAACGAGCATTGCGCGTGATATTCATGTATGTGCGTATATGTGTGTTTGTGTGCATGTAGTCACGCCTTTATCAAGACTCTGTCTGACACAGCAGCCCGTGCGACGCCCAAGTAACTGTCCGATGTTCGGAATTGCGTCCGCGTTCGACAGAGGGAGCATGACGCATGCGGGCAGTGACTCAATGCACCTACATACCCACGCACTTTTCCCACTCACTCACTCACTCACTCAGAGCAAGATAGAGCAAAACATGTGATTCCGTCATCAGGCCAGACGACATAGGCGAATAACGAAGTCTGCCGAACACCCGTGATAGCCCCACCTGCTCGCCGATAGGGCTGCTCAGCCACCCTCCGGGTAAGTCGGCAACATAGACAACAGCAAAAGTAGTTGGAATAGACTATACACTACTATCCATATGTGCCATCGGGCCCACAGTGATTTATTGCAAAATCTCCGCTTTGAAACAAAGTCCAAGTGTGAGAGGTCATATATACGTATAGGGCTGGTGGTGGAGCAGGGTAGAAGAACAACTCTAATTTGACTACAAACTAAATCCTGTCCTTTGAAAATCAGTGCAAGGTGAAGTCATTCATCCACAGGCGATCAAAACATTGAAGAAACATTTTTAGTTTGTTTCTACAACAGAAGCTGGTAAATTGTGTGGAAGCATTTGAGTTCTAGTGCGTGGGAAAGTGCAATTGGTGGCTGAGCGAGTCAGCGAATGTCATGATATACCATCAATTGAGTTAGTCTGACAGAACTTACTTCAACCTATAGAATGAATGAGACCAACCAGAAAATGACGTGGAAGGTGGTGTATGGCTGGAGAGCACACAAGGGAGAGCTCTGCCGGATCATCACAGCGGGCCTCTCAGCCCTGGAGATCATACCAGGTTCAGCGGTCTAGAGCACAGACAAGCTATGGCCGGGCTCAAGCTTCCAGTGCCAGTCCATGTAATTCCTCATCCATGACTACATCAAAAGATACTCGTAGGTGCGTAATTGCACATGCGCGTGAGCAGCCAAAGCGGTGGTTCCCGGTGTGGCGCAGGCCTGCGTCGTCATCATTCTCAACTTCGCCACGGACGCGCTGCTGGAGACAACAGAGAGTCAACACGAGTACCTCATCATGCATGGCCGTAAGGAGCGTGGTTTGAATCACATGATGCCTCCCGGATGTCCGGGACAGAAACGGCGGTGACCAGTGACTAGCGGATCTTCGCCGTCTAGACTGATCTGGAAGAAAAGATCAGCCCGAGGAATTGCTCTAGACCTTCTCCCTTTTGCAGCGGCGCGGTGATCATCGCAGCCGGTTCCTCGTCTTGCCGCGCTAGCTGGATAGAATCTTTAGTGGCGCTGGGGGAGCTTCAATGTCGGTCATAACATGCCTGTAGCCAGGGCTGTCTACCAGATGTTGTCTACAGGATGGGCTTGCTCATTTTATCACCAGAAGCATTTTGTACAGACAACGGATTGGATTCTCACTGCATCAAAATGTGATCGAATAAACAAGGTTTGATTTATAGACCCGGTAATTACTAGTAAGTGCTCGGGTGATAAGAATAGAACGTGTATATACAAATCTCTCTCAGAGAAGCCTCCCAGCAGCCTCGCCACCTAGATGACCAGGCATGCTAGTCGGCCAATTTGTTGCCCTTCACGACCTCAACCGGCTCACCAGGATGGGGAGACCGGAAGACATCGCAGCAGCCAAGACACGCTTAGCAAGACTTGATGGCGGAGGCGGTGTACTTGCAGTTGTTGGAGGGGCCCTTGGAGACGGACTTGGGCTCGTTGCCGGGGGTGGTGCCCTTGAACTCCTGATGGTGATGTTAGTCCTGCTACGGTTCCTAAACAGGTGAACAGTGATGCTTACCTCGCAGATGGTCTTGACCGATGTGGCGCAGGTGTTGGTGATGGTTGCAGAGTCGCCGAAGTTGGGGTTGATGCCGGTCAGGACCTTTCCGTTGTAGGCCTTGACGTTCTTGACGACGACCTCTTAAAAAAAAAAAAAAGTGACGTTAGTCCTGCTACGGATCCTAAAGTGTTGCATTCTAGAACATTCCAAAACATGAAAGACAGGAACGCGTAACAAGTGAAAAGTGATGCTTACTGCGCTCGGCGCTCTTCTTGCAGTTACCGCAGGCGCGGTACAGCTTTCCGAAGTCGACAACGGTGAACCCGTCAATGGTGACGGTTCCCTTGCCGTTGTGCTGGATGACCTTGTCGTCGGCGGACTGGGCACCACCGCCCTTGATCAGGGCGTTGCCGTCACCCTTAAGGGACAGAGCGTCCTCGCAGACGTCGACCCACCAGACGTTCTCGATGGTGCAGGCACCCTTGCAGTGGACACCCTCGATCTGGTCCTTGCCGATGATGGCGTTCTTGAGGGTGGCGCCGTTCTCGAGGATGAAGACGGCGTCGGAGTCGCCGCCCTCCTTCTGGCCGGTGCAGCTGACGCCACGGCCGTAGGTCTTCAGGCCACCGTCGAAGGTGCCGGAGACGGCCTTGGGCGACTTGTAGGTGACGCTGCCCTTGGAGGCAGGGATGGGGAGGGTGGCACGCTTCTCGAGCTCGAAGAAGTTGTTGGGGGTCTGGGCGGCCGGGCCGGCGGCGATGGGGGCCACGATGGCGAGGAGGGAGGCAACGATGGTCAGCTTCATTTTGAAGGTTGGTGGGTTGTTGTTTTGAAGGGTTGGCTTCGAGAGAATGTCTGTAAATACAGTTGAATGAATGAGTGTCGTCAAGACTGTGATGCCCCAGGCAAAAGCGAAAGACTGTGGTTGAGAGAATGTGAAGGGACTGTGATTATCTGAGTGATGATCTGAACAACAAGATTCCCATCGACGCCGGCCAGAGCCTCCTTATATACAGCAAGAACTGACTCCTTTTCCGCATCTCAACACCAGCCCGACAACATTCCCCATCATTTAGGAGAATTATTGATGCCGGCCCCTATTACACAACAGTACGAAGGAGCCGGCGCTATTCAGACCCACGCGTTTCCCTTGAAACCAGGTGGCAGCTCGAAAAGGAATCATGGTTCTTGGCGTGGAAACATTTTTGTGCGTGTGGCGAGAGCTCTGCGGATACCGTGGGAGACACAGTAAATCCGCGTATTGTTCTAGATCACAGGGGTCAGCAAGAAGGAACGCCAACTGCATATTCCCTTGCATTCCCTCGTGTCTTGCCATTATCTAGAGTTTGCGTTTCATTTTACTCTACAGAGCCAACATGTGCGCGTGGCTCTTCCCGAATGCCAAGTGCGCACTACATTTGTTTCAGTTTTCGGTTTTCCCTCCAATGGTAAGAACGTGCGCATAAGACTGCAGTTGCTGTGCCCGTCGGCCTGTTTAGCTCTCGGGAGATCAACAGCAGTAAGCTTAACTGTTAAACTTGTGTCAGGAACAGGGCATTGGGTACGAGGGCCGGCACCCACCAGCCCATTAAACTAAGGTGCTTGGCTCTCCCGATACAGAACCAACGCCGAAGACTCAGACTTGGCACAATTACCACAACGACGGAGCACATTTCACGGGCTCATTACCTCTCCCCATCGACATGGATGGCCTCTTGTGATGTGGACGAGGGATCCATTTTACAAAGGGAGTCGAAGCAGGACATTACTCGCCGGCAGTTGCTTGTCGTCTGCTGTGTATGTCCTCACCTCAGCTTTGACTATTCAATGCGGCCTGTCTCTCCACTCCTTCTGGAAGAATTGTATTCCAAGCCGGAGTCTCAACCTCCGGCGGCTGAGGGACAACTACATGGTTCAGCTTGAGCAGTTCGTATTCAAAAGGTCAACTGCAAGGAAGTCGCTTTGGGGTGCTATTTTGGTGCTCTCATAGCCAGTTGCGGAGATAGTGTGGCCCCAGAGATAAGGAGGCAGCCTTCGTGGAGTTCTGTCTCACCAGAGGTCAAAATGGGGCTCTCAGATTTTGAGCCGCCATCACTTCTGACCGCCGTGCCCTTGTTCAGTGCCCCGGTATCTAGATAATCACGATTATTACTCAGCAAAAATTCAACACTTGCGCACAACGGAGAATAGCGACAGGCTTCGAGATAAAGTTGCATGTTTTTGTGATCGGAACGATCGACCGATGGGGTGCAATTTCAATCCTAGTGCGCAGAGCACATTAGTCCAGACTGCACAGTTTGAGTCAGCCCAGGCCCACCACGTGTACCCTGCTGAATAGCTGTAGCCGCACTTGTGTAGGGTGACGTCTGCGTGATGCGACAGATCCATACCACCCGGGCTAGTCCGCCTGCCAAAAAAAGGTGTGTCTCGGAGCGACACCGTCGACGACATGCCCCTTTGCCCCCTGAAGACCACCGCAGGGCCCGGTACTCATCCACTGACCCGCACCCACCCACGCCGCCAATGCTGGAGCGGACTGACGGTGTAGAAAGGGCCGAGGCCAACCTCGTCACCTTGATCATTGCCGCGGGCAGTCTCGCACGGCAGAGTCGTTATCGAGTAGCCGCATTTTGGGCAGCAATTGTGACGCCAACACGCGTGGGGGCTGGAGATGCAACACAGAACAGCACAATGGGATGCTGTCTGACTCGACTGGCGCCGTACGGGACGCCCTTCAGCGGCGGTTAATGCGGGAGGCACCGTTTCGTTCCTCTGAATACGGTGACAGAAGACGGAAGATGGCAAGCGCATGGGGAGAAACAAAATGCTTGCAGCCTTCCGCTGAGAGCCTTGGTATGTTGTCTTGTAGGTTGTTTTCCCATAGGAGGTTATCCCATAGGATGGTACGTGGTCACACGTAATGAAGAAGAAGGCATCACACAGCCAGACATCATGAGGGGCCGTGTCCCTCTTCGTCGTCGTCAGTCTGGTCCCCGAGGACTTAGGAGACTGCGTCGTCCGCTTGCCAGCCACGGTCTTCCACTGGGACACCATCTTCATCCCAATCTGGCCATTCCCGAAGGATGAGCCGCCGGCCCTTGACGGCGTCGAGGGCAAACGAGCTGTCAAGTGAACAATCTGCCTTGTAAATCAGGCGGACTATCTTCGGGTTGTGCATGGAGGCCGCGAATCGTAGCAAGAGTAATTCCAGTCTAGTGCGCAGTTCATCATAGCTGACCAGGAAGTGGTGGTCCCGGCAGTGCTGGGGTAAACATGAAGTCGAGGGAAGGTGTCTAGCCCATGCAATGGGGGGATTGATGCTGATGATGAGCTCCTTGAGATTTCCAGGTGGCGATTCGAGCAGCTTTTCGCAAATACGAGGCAGACGGCATCGCAGACTCTTGAGTTTGGGAAACATCTGGGCGATGGATTCGCAAAGATGCTGCCTCGTACCCAAACTCATGTGCATGAGGTCCATCTCAAGCGATGTCAACTGGCTAAGACTGGCGAAGCTTGAGACCACGTGTCCAGGCATCGTGGAAATACAAAGCCCAGAGCGGATGACCAGCGTCCGTAGCGCACCGAAGGTTTTCAGTATGGACGCCAGCCGCTCGAGGTCCTCTAGATTCTCAGGTCGCACACGATTTCTAGTCTCAACACATGGAATACCCGTGTGTAGGGCCAGATCGATGTGTTTTGTCAGCTGCTGGGCCGCGGCGAGCGCCGCGCTATTTTTTCTCATGGCACTGAAGATGGACAGCGAATCTCTTGTGCTCCATTTCAAGTTGCCAAGAAGCACGGATCTCGCGTATGGGTACCACCTCCTGCTGACGTGGAGCCGTCGGACGTTTTGACGAAAGTTGCGGAAGCCGACGAACTCAAAGATTAGCAGGAGAAGCTCTGGAGGTAGGGACAAGAGCATGTCGCTGGGGGCGCTTGTCTCTGGCCGCTCCATCTTGTCCTCTTGTAGCGATGCGGTAGGCTTCCCGACCAAGTTTGTGTGTTAGCAAAGCGCAAGTTACAAGCTCCTAGTACTATCTTCTTGGGAACACCGTCGGTCAGGAGGTTGTATTGAGGGGTTGTCGCTTGAGAGGTCGTCGCTTAGGAGCTTGATGCCTAGGAGATTGTTACTCAGGACGTTGCCGCTTGGGAGCTCATCACCTGGGAGGGCGTGCCTTACGAGGTTGTCTGTTGAGAGGCTGTGGCTTGGGAGGTTGTTGCTTAGGAGATTGGGGAGTTTGTACGTGTCTCAAAAAATTTACAGGATTATTAGTATTGAACTTAGTAGGTTTCCCTATGTAGGGGATGACAGTGACTTTTTAATTTTCTTCTGTAAACAAGTATTTTAGCTGCAGTGTTAGGTTGTGTCTATTCGCACCGGTGCTGTCGAGGTTGAGGCTATCAAGGGCCGCCGGTCACCTAGTCTGACGCCGCTAAGTACTTACCATGTGAAAGTGCCATTGCTGCTCAAACAAACACCCGCCTGGCGAAATCGAGACGACTTTCAGTCAAGCTTCTCGGAAAACGTACCTAGGCAGACGAGTTTGTCAGTGTGGGCCAGTTGCCAGCAGTCACTCGACGACTTTCCACTCCGCTACAAACAAATAGCTGTTTAAACCACGATCAAGTGAAGTGAGGCTACCATGACAACTGAAAATAGGAAAAGGCTAGCAGAACGCTCCACTCACTTCACCAAAGGCTGGACTTTTTGAGGGTTCTTCACAGACAGAGCCATCCACAAATTAAAGTCTTTCCAGCATTTAATGTTCAGCGCTGGCTTAAGAACTGATCTACTGCTCAAAATTGTGTATTTCGTGCCTTCACCAAGAGCCACCGCGTAGGCTCAAGGCACCGTACTCACAGTGCCCTTGTAGTAGCTACATCTAGCCGCGATTAAAAACTCGCTTTCCCTGCCCTTACCGACATCGAAATGGGCACTCGCCCTGTTGTCAAATACAAGGTCTCGTCTCAAAGAGGATGCTATTCGAGGCCGTAACAAGCACGGCCAACACAGCGGTCAATAATCCATTGTTACACAACAGCACTCCCGGTTTGTCTTTTTCCATCAGGCTAAAGATATTGGCTGGCCGTTAAACCTGATGTGACTGTGACAGAGTAAAGATGCTGTCGAAGAGCAAAATCTAAAGTTAGCAGCCTCTGGATACGACAGCACAGAGTCCATGGAAAACAAAATGAGAGATGCCCTCGTTGCTATATGGTGTGCGAAGCTTTGGCCGGACAGAGCAGAAAGTCCACAGGCGGAAAACCTCAGCAGTATGAAATGTTCTAGCCTCAATCACAACTAACCTAACTGGCTCTAGATAAACGACCTGGCTGGAGCCATGCTGGGCCACAAGAACATTACGAAGGCGGGCAAGAGGGATGGAGCACTCGGTTCTGTTGCTGGAGCAGGCTACTGGCCTCTAGAATCTTGTAGATCTTAAGTCTGAAACGAAATACTTGATGGGGTTGGTGTCTGCAGAGACCTCATAGATGGGCTGCTCAACTCTGAACACGTCGCCAACATGGGAGTGAGATCATTCTTCGGGCCGTCTCAGCAAAGACACACAGGGTCACCAATGCCCAGAGCAGTGAGCGGAGTTTGAAATCGCCCACGTAGTTCAATCATGACCTGAAGAGCCACACTGATATCAGACAGACTCGAATATTGAGAGGCGTTATCACTGCGTTCAAGCATCGCATCTACGGCCGAGCCTCCCTACCCGTCTCGGCAACCAGGTGTCCACTCTCCCAACAACGCCGGCTCAGAAAAGGAAACAAACACGGAGCACACAAATACGGCTGAAGTTCAGTGTTCACAAACAGTACAAATAAATAATGGCTAAATCATATCAATTCAAGCCTCACCAATTCCCTTGCCATCCCGTCTCATCCCACACAACACCCCATGTTTCTTATGTACCCACAAAACGAAAAAACGCAGCAGCAGCAGCAGCAATGCACGCCACGAAATGCCCGCAAAAGCACAGAAGATGTATTTTCCGCACAAGCCCCTAAACTCCTACCACTCCCGCGAGGGAACAAAGTAAGCAACCACCAAAAAAAATACCAGAATGATCAACCAAGAAGTCAAAAAGAAGGGCCCAGCGACAGAAGTAGCAGCTTCGAGAGCGTCCCATCCCAGATGTGGAGGGTAGCGAAATGAACCACCACGGATTCTCAACCCGTCAAGGCCTGCCCTGCCTTCGCACCCAAAAGAACAGAGACACACCCCATCCCTGACGGGGTCTCTTGCTTGTAAATGTATGTATATGTTTGTTTTGTGTGTTGTGTCGTAACATCAGGATCCGCAACCACGCATGGTTGGTCCGAACCCCAATCTCGTCATCATCGTGCAAAGTGTACATTATAACCAAAAAGGGAGTTGAAGAAGAGCAAGAGAAGAAGAAAGCGCGAGAGTAGATATAATTGCATTTCGTTGATCGCAACTTTGTGTCTCTCTCTCACCCCTCTTCTTCTCTTTCTTTCTTTCTCCACCTCCTCCATTCTTGTCCACACCCCCTTCTCTATCATTACACCCCCTCCCTTCTCTTCTCTTCTCTAATGCGGCCTCGACGACGCCATCTCTCCGTACCGTCCTCTGTTCTGCGTCGTGTCGTACGCCTGGAGCACGCGCGTCTGCGACTCGTCCGCCTGCGAGAAGGCGTACCCTCTCTGCTTGCGCATCCGCTGTACCTGTCGTACCTTGCGGATCGCCTTTTGGAATTGCTCCATCCTGTTGACGCACAACTGGTTAGCAAAAGTCTACAGGACGGGTAGCAACATTCAAGGGTGAGGACATACCTTGGTCTGTAATCCTGGATGTTGTACTTCTGGATCTCCTGGATGTGGTGGTAGTTCTGGGGCTTGTACATCCGCTTCGCGTACTTGTATCCCACATCTCGGAGCAGGCACAGCACCGGCAGGACCAGTATCTGCAGCCAGAAGATGGGGCTGGAGAAGATCCGCGGGACTGTGCCGAAGTACTCCTCCGATACCCTGACCATGGGTGCGACGGTCGCGTAGGCCGCGATAAAGGCGATCCAGAAGGCCATCGAACCAGGTATTGCTATTACGTGGTACTTGGTCCAGTTGTTCGTCACCAGTCCGGCCTTGCCTAGCACGGTGAGGAGGACCGCGCCGTACATTCCCGTGCCCCACACCCAGTGGCCGGCCGTCTTGCCGTCGCCCTGGATAAGATCCCATGGCCAGAGGAGCACGCCGAAGATGTAGAGGATGAGAGAGTGGTACACGGCATTGGCGATCCACGCGACGAATACTCGCAGGCGGAAGAACTGGTTGCTCTGACCCAGGTTGTACAGTTGAGGATAACGATCCAGTAGACGGGCAGAGACGAACTGATCCAGAATACCCATGGCCAAGGGAGGCAAGACGGTGAAGAAGACGTTGTAGAGGGACAGGGTCCAGGACTCGTAGATAATAGCACCTGAGAACACGTTCTGGAATGTGTACTGTTCGTTGTGTTAGCGGAGACATGGAGTTGCGTGCAGGAGTGAGGTGCAGGACTTACCCAGAATTGTGTCAGGTACAACGTGATGTTCTTGTAGAACGAGAACAAAATCGTCTTGCTCACTCGGTGGTAGCTCCAGGCGCCGTGCACCAGAAGCAGCTTGCGGAGGAAACGGAACTGGGCAATCGACACATCTGCGCTTCGAGCCGCTTGGAGACCTTCCAGACCGCTGATACCGACGCCGATGTGTGCCGCTTGAATCATGGAGACATCGTTGGCACCGTCGCCAATAGCGAGGGTGATAGCTTGCTTCTGATACTTCTTGACCACCTTGACGACGAGGGCTTTCTGTAAGGGTGAGACACGGCAGCAGATGACGGCTTTGCACATAACAGCCAGGTCCAAGAACAGCTTCTCCATGTCCTTCTCGAGAGCGTAGGTGAGCGACTTTCCGTCAATGATGAGGGCCAACGTCTCCGTCTCGATCGTGCCGTCGCCTTGAGTCCTGATGGCTTCGATCTTCTTTGTGAGATTGTCTCGGGTTGCGGCAGCAGTCTCCTCATTGACGATGAGAAGCATCATGTCCTCGCTAAGGAGCTTGCAACTCATACCAATGTTGATGGCGGTCTCCTGCCTGTCGCCTGTCAGGACCCAGACTTTGATGCCTGCCTGTTGGAGAGTGTGAATGGTCTCGGGGACTCCGTCTTGGAGCCGATCCTCGATAGCGGTTGCCCCCAGCAGGAAAAAGTCCTTCTCAATGAGCTCTGCAGCCTTGTCCAGCTCTTCGGAACGGTTTCCGCCAACGGTCGTAGATGCCTTGTCGAAGATACCATACCATTCTTGGAACTCCTGCTCGGGGATTTCGCGCATGGAAAGGCAAAGAGTCCGCAGACCCTCTGACGCATATTCCTCGAGATGCTGGAGTGTCGCTTCAACATGCGGGTTGTTATCGTTCAGCCGTTCCAAAATCACGGTATCTGCACCCTTGCAGTAGCAGCGAATCTTTCCGTCGGGACACCGGAAGATTGTTGACATCCTCTTTCTTGTAGAGTTGAACTCCAGGACGGCGAGAAGCTCGTACTCGAAACTCTGGCCGCCGGCCTCGATAATGACGGAACGAGGCTTGCGGGCAGTGAATTTGTATCCAAGCAAGGCCGCACCTTCAACCAGGGCACCCTCGTCAGGCGACGCAGCCTGGTATTTGATGTTGCCCGCACCGTCGTTCTCGGGAATAACGGTATGACAGGTGGATAGCAAAGCCAGGAAATGCTCGATGACAGGCGCCGTCTCGTGCGATGTCGTGTTTTCGCGAAGTCGCTTAAAATCGTGAATACCAACCTCAACGCCATCCTGGACGGTGGCTCGCCTGTCCTCTGGTACATCTTCCGAGTACATAATTCCGGCGATCGAGCACTGCTTGAACTCCATCATATTGCAGGTCAGCGTGCCCGTCTTGTCCGAGAATACGTATTCGACCATCCCAAGCTCTTCCACTAGACTGGAGGTTCGACAGTTGGCGGGGGTGTCGTTTTTGTCGTAATACATGTCGAGGTCGTCGTTGATAAGGATTCCATGCCAGTATTTGACCATTTCAACCGTAACGAACAAGGAAATGGGCACAAGCGCAGAGAAGAGAACCCAGTACGTGACCATATCCTGGGCGAACTGTTTCGCAACCAAGCCCGCATTTGACAGGGACGTCAACTCGAGATAGCCGAGAGCGCTGCCCTCGACACTCCTCATGATGAGATCACCGACAGTACAGACAATGCTGAGGATAAGAAGAGTGCCGACGAGCATCAGCACCAACAGGTTCATCTGCTTCTCAACCTTGGTTCGCTTGATGGGGGCAGCATTCGCATTGCGCATGAGTTTCGTCTCGTGACCGGTAAAGACAACAACACCGTGGATCCACGGGGTGTTACGAAGGGTCGCGCCACGCAAGAGCAGCTGCTCCGGGTTCAAGGCCAGCTCCTTCTCTCCAGCACCCGCCTGCATCGTCATCGTCGCTTCGTATGTATATAAGCTACTGTTGGGCTGCTCCGACTTGATCTTTCCCCCGAGTCGGCCCAGGTCGCTCGAGCTGACCAGGGCGGCGGTCTCGGGCAGACCCTGCTTGATCTTCAGGTTGGTCTCTCCGTCGAGGTTCGCGGTTTCAATGTAGCATAGACCCTCGGGTTCGGAACTGGCAAGCAGCACAAGATCGGCCGGGAATGGCTCCTCGGACTCGACTCGGACGATGTCGCCAACCGCCACGTTGATCCATTTTGTGTCTGTAAACTCGGACCCGCGCAGCACCCTGGCCTTGGACATGTTCAGGGACCTGTCGGCCTGTTTCCTTCGGTAGTCCTCTACTAATTCCTTGCCGGCGGAGATCAAGAGCACGACAATCAAAGGTCCTATGGTGGTATATTGGTTTGTGGGAGAGAGATTGGGTATCTGTTGTAGCGCGGAGGTGAAAAGGAAGAAGACATTTGCGTATTTTGAGAACTGCTCGAAGAGGAACTTTGGCAGGAAGGTGGCGACGTTATACTTGGCGGTGGACACATGGTTGTCGACGTACTTGTTCGCTTGGTTCGCTGGGGGGTTGTTGAGGTGGATGATGCGCGGCCCCAGGGTCGAGGGGTCTGGCTTGCCACGGCCGAAGCCGAACTTGAAGTTCCCCATGTCGAAGCCCTTCTTGCCCGACTTGGGGTGCGCATCGGCGCCTGCGGCGGATCCGGCCCGCTGTGCGCCCGGCTCGGTGAGCGGGAGGTCCATCTCGGAGTAGCCCTGGCCCATGCCCAGCATGTTCTTCGCGCGTCCTACTATGCCGCCGCCGAGGCCCAAGACGCTGTTCCTGTTCTTTGCAGTGCTCCGACCTTGCGATTGATAGGCGCCCTGCGCGCCGGGGCCGCTGCCATGTTGGTAGTAGTGAGCGCCGTCGTCGGCATAATCGTCGATGTCATCGTCGGCGTAGCGCTGGTAATTGCCCAGCTCGGAGGTCTGGCTGTACTGCCTGTTCCCGCCATCGGCGTATGGGCCGGCCGGCCGCCCAGAGTTCGGGGGTGACGACAGTTGCGGCGAGGCTAGGGAGGGATGTGATGGCTGGGCGCCGCCGACGAAGTCGTCGTAGGAGACGGAGGGCCGTGGTTGGGCGCCATCGTGATCGTAGGCGTCGGAGGCGAGGAGGTCGTCATCGTTCAGGGCAGAGCGCTGGCCCTGGCTGTAGACGGGCTGGTCGTCGAGGTCGAGCAGCAGGTCGTCTTGCTGCGATGGTCCCCCATAAGGAGGTTTGCCAGCCATGGCAATTGGGCGTTTCTAGAGTCAGGAGCGCGCAGAATGACGTTGCGCGGCATCCGGGGAGGAGCGGGGAGGAAGCAGTAAGGAGGGCATCAAAGAGGGCGCGCCGTTGAGGTAATAATGATGGCACACTCTGGGGGTGGTGGGTTGGTTGTTTGGTCGTGGTGGTGGTAGCGGTAGCACTGACGAAGGGTCGGCAACGGTTGTTTCGGGTTGTGCGGCGTGCACCTGGATCGTTGTGATGCCAAAGGTAGAAACGGTCACGGGTTGTGCACAGCAGATGCAGCAGAGGAGGATGTCTCCCCGAGAGGGATCAACGTGGGCAAAGCTGAGGTGAGGTGAGGTGAGGTGAGTGGCAGTAAGCCAAGCCAAGGCACAGCAAGCCAGCAAATTGTCGATGATTTCGTTAGGAGGGACGGCACAGCCTTCGTGTCTGGTTGCACCTGCCTTGGCCTGCCGATCCTTGTAAGTAGCCCGCGAGTAGGTACGCAAGTTGGCAAGGTAGGGACCCAGGCGAGGTAATGCAGGCAAGCTGCAGCGCAGCAGTGACGAGCCAGTCTGCTGCAACAGTCTGCCACTCTGCACCAGCCATGCCAGCCCTGCCAGCCCAGAGAGGGATAAAGTCACTGCCTTAGATTCCCTGCCGCCCCGTAAACGCACAGCCCTCCTAGATCGCGTCGGATCTGGCTCCTCCAGAGTCTCGGGGTCCTAGGGGGAGACGAGTACTTTATTTACCGATCCTGCTCCTGCTCCTTTGCTTACTCGACTGCCCAACCCGTTACTCACTGTCATGTCTCTCTCCTAATAATGCCCCGGGTGCAGCCAAGTCAATCATTCAATCGCTCGGGACAAAGAACATCATCTCGCAATATGCCGATTCATTAGTCAATCATCCATCATGCAAACCCGACCAGTCTTTCTCTCTGTCCGTCTGCATGTTTATCATTCGTACGGTCGCAGCCACTGCCCGTATCTTAGGCCAGAAAATGCTAAAAACAGCATGGCGACCCCAAGTTCCGCCCTTCGTATAATAAATGGTACCCACAACCCGATGCCCACCAAAAAGGCTGGCGAGATGCAGTGGGTTGTTGGGTTAGGTTAGCCTCATTAGCGTCCAGGGCTGACTGACTCTTGCCTATATCCTGTGCTTCTGCTCCTACTTCTGCATCTGCATCTGTGTCTTGCTCTAGGTAGACCTCCAGCGAGAGATATCAGGCACTGCATATATCCCAAGCACACCGACGCTCGGTCAGTCCTTTGGGTAACCAGACTGCGTCGCCTGCTTGTCATCCACAGACATCTCCAGTGTCACAGAGAGGGGCTGCTGTGTCTCAAAAGGAAGCCGAGCATAGCCCCTCCCCGTTCTTCCCACCCACCAACCACCCCAAAATCAACTGTCTCGCAGTTTGGGTCGGTCGCTCAATGTATTAAGTGGCGAAGGACAGCAGAGAACAGCCCCCTCAGCCACGTACGCATGTTCGTGTTCCTACCACCACCCTAACGCAAACGGCTCTGCCCGGATGGTTCGGCGTCAAACCTCTCTACCTGCGACCTGACCACCGGCGGCGCTGTTACCAACCTCACATGTGTGGGGGTCATTGGGTCATACATACTCGGATTGCGATGTGTTTACTCGTGCGTGAGACAGCTGAGAAACAAGTCTGAACCTGTTCCAACCACCCGGGTACACCACCCCCGTGACAAGCTCAGTACAAAATAAGGTTAACTCGGACCCGCCATTTGCATCAGAAGCAACGCAGTCCCGAGGCGACAAAGTACACACACAGCATGGAGAAACTGTAGCATGACCGTTACCACAGTCTTGCCTGCATTCTTTTCGGTCACAAGGAACCAAAGAGGCACTTTGAGACCACATTACAATATTATCATCAGGTAAGACATCGATTCGATTGAATTGTTTATGAAGCAGGCCGTGTCATGAGTGCCTCTCTTAAATCGAGAGGCGCAGTAAACCAATATATCAACAACAACCGCAACGCAGAATATATCAGCCAACGAGGACGAGTGATCCCTTCTCGGCCTCACAGGAGCATCCCGAGTATAGATGGAATAAGACACCAAATCATCCCGGAGATCCCCGTCTGGAAAAGTAAATCCCACCGCCGCCAATATTGTCCAGTAGAAAAGCCTTTTTTTTTATCATATCCCCCATTGGCCCCCTCTCCCGCCACCAGATTGATCCTGAGCCGGGGAATTGAGTAAAAAAGACCAAGTGACCCCCTCCAACTGACTGAAAGCAGCCAATATTGCTGTTGTGTGTATATAACTAGTCCGCATATGTGAGCAGTTTCGAGTTCCCAGTGAGTAAGAATAAGAAGACAACATCCAACGTGTCAAGTGGTATCTTTTTCCCAATATAAAAAGCCATAAACCAAGAAAAAACCATAACTTGTTGTCGGTCCCGCTGCCCCCAGCAGGGTATGAGGAGCTGCGAATAAATCAATCATTATATGGCACGCCAGAAGAAGGGTATCCTGTTTACGCCTCCTCTGTGATGCCTCCCTCGCCGCCGCCCTCGTCGCGCCACTCTCGGCTCTTCTCCGTCAACTTCTTGACGCCCGTGACGCGGGCCGCCCACAGCGCCTCGATTGGCGTGCGGACCGTGAAGGCCCTCTGTGACGAGATGACCCCGATGGCCTGCAAGACCGCCTTGCGGCTGTCGCGCCCGAACACAGCCGGGTGGTTGATCCATTCGAGGGACGACTCGAGCTCGGCATCGAGCGCCGCGACGGTGGTGGCGTCGATGCCGGCAGCCGTGCCCATGCTGCCGAGGCCGATACCATCATTGGACCGGCTCCGTGGGATAGCAGAGGGCTGGAAGCCGCCGTTCGCGGCAGACGAGGTCGCCGAAGCCGAAGGAGATGGCGTGTTTTTGCGGTCAGGCGTAAGAGCGGTGGTGGGCGAGGCGTCGTTCTGGCCGGTATGTGGTGTGGAAGGGTTCGACTTCGGCGGCATGCTGGGCACTGGTGGCAGGCCGCCCTTGCCCAGACCTTTCAGGATCGAACGGGTTTCATTCAGAAGCGTGTGCGCCCTGTCATGTTGTCCCCTGCTCACCAGAGTAAGTGCTCTTGTGAGCATATCTGAGGTGAGTAGCTCCATACGACGCTGCACAATGTGCGGGTGCGGCGGGATGGGCGGCGTGCCGTTCCACGACTTCTTGTTGGAGCTGGTCGGCAACATTGTGATGGCGAGCAACGACGGCCGTGGGAGGTGCATAGCAGCCCCGTCCCTCAGAATGTCGCCCCAAGTGAGATCCGCCTGGATCAAGGGAACCTCCTCAACGGACACAGCCCTCTGGTCCTCTTGCTCGACCGGGCCTCCCAGCGCCTCGAGTCCGGACACGATGCTCTCCCAGGCATCTTGGGGCAAGGTCTCCTGGGTTGAGTTGTCTGGAAGGATGACAAGCTGGACGAGAATGTCCCGCTTGTCACCAAACCGCAAGTCGCCGAGAGAAGCCTCTGCGTCCCTGCCAGTTGCACGCTTGGTGATCTGCAGTGCGCCGCTGATCTTGTGGAACTTCGCAGGCGAGCCCTCGGGCAATTTGAGCTTGAGCTTCACGTTCTGGTGCGAGAGTGACTGCATGGAGCCCAAGCAGCCGGCCAAGCATTCGCGAAGCATCATCCAGTCCTTGACATATGTGTACGATGCCTTGGTCCGAGTCGAAAGCTCAATCATGGTGTCGGGCTTATGTGTCATTCCGAGACCAAAGGAGTGGATAGTGATCCTAGGACCGTTAGTATACACATTGAGCACGATGGTGTTGTGCAACCTACTTGGCAGCCTCGGCTCTTGATACGACGAAATCAACGCTGTCGGCGTCTGATGTTGATGCATCGCTGATGAGCATGATGGTAGCGACTGGGTTGTTGTACTTGCGCTGCATGAGAAGATCCATTGCCACGTTCGCTCCTTCGACGACATCAGCGCGGTGGCTCTTCTGCCCGACGGGTTTGATCGACGACAAAACGTTGCTCCAGCCGGGCCAGGCCTTTGTGGTCATGCCAACAATGGGCACACCTCCGCCGCCGGAGCCAAATGTCACCAGGCCCATACGATCCCTCTCACCCAGGGTGTACACCATGAACCGGAGGGCATCCCGAACAAGATTGATCTTGACACCCTGCATGGAGGAAGAGATGGGTACGACCACGACCACGTCAATAGGGACGTGGACAGAGGCCATGAGGGGGCTTCTTTGGAATGTCGTGTAATCTGTCGGCGCGGTGGTAGCAGACCTCGCACCACCCCATGACGAAGCGACCGACGAAACCCTTTGCGGCCTGGTAGAGTCCCTTCGCCAGTCTTCCTCGTCTTCTCCCGAGAACTCGCCCCGTTCATAGTCTGGACTGCGCACGGGCGAGGTCTCAACCGCGTTCAAATCCAGCAGAGCTTGCTGCCACAGCTTGAGCTGATTGCGGTTCTCAAAACGCAGGTGGAACTGGGGTAGCTCTGCAACAGAGAGGCTAAGTGTCAAAATGTTCTCGTCCATGCTGCCCGCCTCAGAAACCTCGTTAAGATGCTTCTTAATCAGGATTGAGCCCTTAAGAGTGCATCTCGTCGTCTTCCGTGGCGCGCCGTCTTCCCATTGCGGCGGTGGAGCTGAACTCTTCTTCTCCTTGACGCAAATGAGCATCTCAGCAAAGAGGAAGCACTCCAGTTCCTGCCACGAGAGCTTGTCCTTGCCGACACGCAGGGTGCCATACAACCGCAACTTCCCAAAGCGGCTGAAGTCTAGCCCGTGCCAATTGTCGACCCGATTTCGCAGATTCTCTGTCATCTCCTCCAAAACCTCGGCCGACTCGTACGGGTAGAAACGAGGAGCGCTCTGTGCCGGGGACGGTGGCCTCTGGGGGAACTGGTCCTCGATCCTCTGATGTGGCATCGGTGGGGCAGACTGGATGTCGTCGGGATCGGGTCTCCATTTGTTGTCAGGAACCTCGACAGTGACGAGACAGGTGAGTGTCTGTTGCTGCCTTGACCGGTTGATTGTGGGGAACTCGGATCGCACTGTGACGGTCGGTGCTGGGATTGGATTCCTCGCAACAGCCTTCGGGCTGGCGAGGCTTGTTTCCATGGCCTGCAGGTCGTAGTCGTGGCGGCGCGGTGGCCCGCTCTGGGTTGTCTCAGGATAGCCACCGGAAGATGCAACTCCAGTCATCCCCGTAGCCTCACTGTCGCTACGCATATGCCCTGTTCGTCCTGACGCGTATCTGTCCGAGTTGTTGTCCCGGAGGCTGCCGCGCGAAGGGGTCGGCAGGGGGCCCATCGGTGGCTGTCTCGCAGCCGAGCCCCGGCTGGGTGGGCGGGCTGTGTGGTCATTCCAATCCACGGATGGTGGAGCTGGTGCCGGTGCAGGCGCCGGGGCCGCTGCTGGTGTAGGTGTGTTCGTCGATCTCGTATCGTTGACGGAGACGGAGCGGACCATGTTACTGATTTTCTCTGTGGTGCGCGGTCAGTGGCTCTCCTCACGACGATGTCATCTGAAGATGGGGGACGTACCAATGTCGAGGACGTTGCCACCACGGCTCGTGTCTAGGTGGAGGGGTGCATTGCATGTTGGGCAGTATTGCGATTCGAATTCCCGGATGAACTCGTAGAAGCATGCCTCGTGCGAAACGTGGGAGCAGGAGAACTGTAGTATTCGCTCCCCGCGAAGGGTGTGCTCCAGTGGCTCCTCACAGACAGCACACTCGGCGCCCACGAAGGTGCGCTCCCTCCGGGTGCGGCTCCTGTCTGCATTCATCATGCCAAAGTTAGACGTTGTATTCGCTCGCAGAGCGCCTTCGCGGGATCCAATTGAGCCAGCCGAGCGGGAGGAACGGTGTGAGGGCGGTCGTCGAGTCCCAGCGGCTATGGAATGGCCTGTGGTCATGGAAAAGGGGGGTTAGCCTTTGTGATCTGGTAGGGTCGCGTCACCGTGCCCGAAGGTCGAGGGAGCTGGAGGCAGCACCACGGCGCGAGCTCGAACGTGCACCTCGCCGGGCGGAAAGGAGCGAGGGGTGGACGAGGCGCGAGCGGTGGGAATCCGACAGCAGCAGGTTGCAATGAGGCAGAGGCGCCTGGTGTGGCTGGGGGAAAGGTTTTGGAAACAACAGGAAGGTAGAAGCTTAACTCACCCTTTTCCGGAAACGAGGGCCCGTTGTCTGAGTCGCCGGGAGGCTTGATGGATGTGTAATTGGGGCCCTTCCTCGCCGCGGAACCAGAGCCAGAGGCAGTGGTAATCGGCTCGGTTCCTCCCCAGGCGGATGCGAAGCCCTTCTTGTCGCGGCCGATTAGACCAAGCTGTTTCAGACTGGCCAGCTGGGCGTCGGCAATCCGCTGCTCTTTGGCAAAACCCTGCTGTTTCCCTTGTTTCCCTTGGGATCGATTGAACATATGGGCCCCGGGGATGGAGGTATATGGGCGGAGGCGAAATGGAAATCGGAGCGGGCGATAGAAAAAGGGCTACGGAGGTGCGAGTGGCCTGTGCCCGTGCCTGAGCCTGTGCCTGGATTGAATGAGCCTAAGCGGCGGCGCCTTGTCCTAGTGGAAATGAGTCGCGCAACAGCATCCCCAGGTTGGCGCGGCCCTTGTTCAGGGAAGTGGACCTTTGACAGCAGGCGGGTCGCTATGTGGCCTGGGCGTGTGCGAAGGGTGGGCTCTGCTGTGGTCTGGGATCCAGGAGGGCCCGAAGCTTTTCAGGAGGGAAGACAGTTTGAGCAGCTTGTGGCCTTGGGGCCTGACCCGGGACGACCCCAGCTGGGTGACGATCTGTCTGTCAAGCCACGAGCGAGCTTGCTTGGCCCGTGGTCCGCGAGTCTGGTGTGGTCTAGCCTGGTAGCCTGGTAGCCCGGGGCTGGGGGGCTTTGGATTTGGATTTCTGGACTGCCACCGGGGGGTATGAGTGGAATGGGGAATGGATTGACAGGCGAGCGGGTTGCGGGCACGCACGCAGACACAGGACAAAGGGCACCACGGTTTCCGCAGAGAACAGGGCGCTGGTGGCTTGACTAGCAGGGCGAGGTCCTGGGCGAATTGTGGGCTGTCACACAAACTCCTGGAGCCGGGGTGGAAGGCTGTTTCAGAGGGGTCGTATCAACTATGCTGCAGATGGCGAGTTAGGGGGCAAGCTTGCAGGTTGCTGGCCGCTCGATGATGGTGATAAGGTTCACCTGAAGCTGGCCGGGTGGATTCTGTGCGCAACCTCCAAGCTGACTTTTCCGCTCGACCAGAGCTGGCTGCTTCCGAGGTGGTGCCGTCGGGAGTTGATGGATTGGAGGAGGGTGTGGCAGGACGGAGAGAGAGCTTGGAGACGGTGATGTCAGCACGGGCTGGTCAGGTTCAGCCCAGCTCTTTGATGCGCTGCGTGCCTCTTGTCCTTCTCCCTGCGCGTGCGCGTGTGGTGTGTATGTATAAAGGTATATGCAGTGCTCGGTACGTAGCGTGCACAACGCTAGTGATGACAGCAGACAACAGCCGCTCCCAGTCAGTCAGATAGTCAATCAGTCAGTCGGTTCAGTCCAGAGCTGACCGTGCGTGGTGCGTGATTGCGATATTCCAAAGCTGGGTCCCGGTGGCCAGAGTCACGGACAACGGCGGGCATAGGCGGCTGAGCGGGTGGTTTGTGCTAGGCAGATCCCTTAAGTGGATATCAACTGTCTCCTCTGTTGGATGTCTGCTTTTCCCGTCCAGCCGTGCGGGTGTCTCAGAATGGATACAAGAATAAAGCCTTGGGAGACAGTTCCTCGGCTTCCTCTGCGATTGTGTGTGCTTGTGTCTTGCTTGTGCCTACCCGTCCAAGTACCCTGAAGGGGGGTTTGGTCTGGGATGGGATGGGACGGATAGTTTCGTCCTAACTTGCAGAGCACTGTGCCGTACCGGTGGAAAAATAATGGTGTCGCGGTGATCGGTAAGAGGGGCCGTCTCAAATGGCAGACGGAGTAAATGCGGGCACCTCTCTTTTTTTGCTGGGTCTCTTGGTTCAGCGCGCACAGGAACTTGGGGGACCTGGATGTATCTCGATGTATCCCGTCAGGCAACCAGGAAGGAGTCAGAAACACCGGCAAGTTGCGACAATACACGATACGACACGGGCACCACGAGAGGGGGCTGGTTGCTGCTGCTGCTGCTGCTGGGTAGATCACCGCAAGTGGGAGGTCGAATTTGGAGAGGAGAAGGAGATGATGGGCTGGGAATGGAGGAGGGACCAGACGGGGTCTTTTGCAGGGAAGGCAGGAGCGACCAGGAAGCAACAGGAGTGACCCCAGCCCTGGCAATGCAAGATGTGAGCAACAGCACCAACGCCCATTGGCCTGGGGCCTGGTCTGGGACGAGCCTTCTCACTTTCCCTCGCCCAGTAGCGTTGTTGGCCGACGACCAACCCCTTCCTATACGACGGGTCCCTTAAGATAATGCCCTGTCTTACTGCTGCCACTGCTCCTCTTGCTCACGCCCTGGACCATGCGGTGCCACGCCCACGCCTGGCCTCTGCCGTGCCTTGTCCTGCAGCAGATAGACGGATAAACTGCTTGGGGGTTGGCTCGACGAGACGTCAGTCAGTCAGTCCATCATGTTCGAGGCCGACGACCTTGACCGCGGGTATGGGTTACGGACAGAAATCTACACGCCGTCTGCCGTCCTGGCCGTCCATTCCTCACCAAGCTGCCGAGAAGTACAATGGCACTAGCCAGCGGGCCCTGTTCTAACTCCTGCCAGTTGCGAAAGTTCCTAGACCAATTCCAAGGGTCCGTCGCGATCTAAGACACTTCAGTTCCCAAGTCCCGGGATCGTGGATAGTCGTGGCCCAAGCCCTTCTGGCCCTTCACCCTTACCTTCCAGACGGGCTAGCAGGCCGGGAGAAAAGCATCGCTTTTACCCCATCCCCTTGACGCCTGCGCAAACGGCGCATCACCGAGTGTACAGCCTGTCAACCCGACAGATTGGGAAGCTGTCCAGTCCTGGTCCCATCCGATACGCATTGTGCACCTTATGACGCCACACACGAGCGAGAGACTCGCCCGTGCGTGACTTTGACTTACTTTCAACAAGTCCACAAGACACGCAGAGACCGACCCAACCGACCGAGCCAACCGAGAACAAAACTCACAATCCCGTCGAGTACACTCCTTAGTGTGGTTACCCACTCGTTGATCACTGAAGCGACGAGGCGGGCAGTGTTGTACCGTGCTGGATCGACCGTTGTGTGGTAGCACTGTGGAGCTACCATCCAAGTGGGTTCGTCAAATGTCGGCCCAGCATCAGTGCACCTAGGCGCTACCACATCGTCGCATCGTGGTTGTGCCATGGACATGTAATCTGCACAACAGCCAACATGTACTAGTCTCGCAGTGCATGTTATCATCTACTGCTAGTGTATGTGTGTCCCCCCTCCTTCACACACGCGCGCCAGGAAATTTCGCGACAGCCCTTGGCCAACACTCCTCGCCAACGTTCACGAATCAAAGAAGGACGCAGACAGGCAGGCAGGCAGTGAGCCAGGCGGACAAGAGATTCCCGCGCGGGAGTGCGGGAATGACTGCGTCCTGCGCGGTCATCTCGGGCTCCTCCGCAATCGCCTTCGGCTGGCCCACCACGTTTTACACAGGCAGAACGGGCAGGAGAGAGACGAGGTTGCTTCTTGGCCGGCATTAAGGTCACTCCACGCTTCTGCAACTACCCCTGCACCCGAAATCTACACCACCAGACCACCTGCAAGCCTCGTCGCCGTCTGTCACTCTCTTACTTTGCTGCATGGATCATGCTCCCTGGCCCAGCACACGGTACAAACTCACTGCAGCTTGGAAAGGGCAAAAACCGAGTCGAGTCGCAATTCCCCACCGCGCCATGCCTGTCACCTGCAGCTCCCGACCCATCTCGACCGTTGGTACGCCTGGGGACGGCATTTTATTTTGCGACGACTCACTGCTCCCCAGGAGTCAAGGCCTGTAAGTAATACAGAGTCCATATGATTATCACCAGCAGCTCTATCCGCCGGAAAACCCCTCGGGTTCCTGGCAGGATCCCGAGTGTCTCCAGTTGGAGCTCGCTGTCCCGGCCGTGGTTGGGTAACTCCTCCTGCGAAACCCTGCATGCCTTGCAGAACTCCCGCGCAGCGTTGCACAGAGCAGGATTTGCCTACCCGAATCGACCATCTGGCCCGGCCTTGGTCGCCCCCGGCCTGTCTGCTCGGAGTCAGGGTCCCAATCTTCTCGAGTAATACCGCATAGAAATACGAAACAGCTTCACCGGTGCTGTGGTCAATGGTCTGTGGTTCTGCTGCAGGGGGACCAGCTCTAATGCCCTCAGCTGTACGGCCCACTCGCATTGAAGGCCATGCGATGGCTTCAAGGCTAAGAACTGGACGGGCAGACGGGCGGGCAGACACATGCCAGACTGCCATCAACCACCCATCACCGTACCAGACTAGGTTCAAGGCTGGATGATCGCCACGGTTGAGACGACGGGAGGGGGGGACTACGAGGCTTGAATTAGAACGCGGCTAAATATCTCTGCTAGCACCGCACTCCTAACCACCAAGGCACTAGTTACGCGCGATGTTGCCGATCTCATCTCACAACCGTCGCGGCCAGTCCCATAACTGGGGACAGTCGGAGAGATTGAATGCAGCCCGTCGTAGGCCAGTCGCAGCCTCGCCGCGAAATCCAGCCGGGAACACATCGCTAGCCCGGGCAGCCTGGCCAATGAACAGCTCGACAGCTCCCATTGAGGCAGCTCACACTAAACCTCCGGGTATGCGGCCGCGTCCCACCCTCCCTGGGAAGCTTGCTTGGGGGAAAGCCTGGATGTTCCCTTGGGCTGGGTCATGCGAGTTGAGATCGAGCACGTGGCAGCAAGACCGAACCCTTCACTCCTGGGGGCCATGCTCTGCTGGAATGATGCCTTTTGGCTGCCGGCAAGTCGACGCCGCGGCCCAGGGTGATACACCAGCGTCCGGGCCCACCGGCTTCCAAGCCTTGAGCGACTGCTTGGTATGCCAGGCATGTATAAGGCGGCAGGCTGGGACGGCTCTTTCCAGGCTCGCTGCTGCCCTCTCCTGCCTCGTCCTTGGAATCGATCAGGGAGCACCCAGCCCCGGCTACGAATCCAAATGGAATCTTGACGAGTGCACAGACAGCGGATGCACGATGAGCTCAACCGTTTGTCCTGCCAGCCTGCTCAGCTGGGGAACACGCACTGCCGGGCCATGCTCGTAGTTGCTTGGACCCTGTTCGGCTATGCGCGAGCACACCCTCTCTCTGCCTGATCAATAAATCGCTTTGAGTTATTGGACGAGCGCCTAATTTGACTCGATGTGGGTATTTGAGATCCTGATGTGGTATACTGCGGTCGACATCTTGGACCGAGTTGGGCACCCACAAACTCTAAGCACAAAGTTGAGCTGTGCTGCTTGCACACTTCGCTTTCCATTAAAAAAAATCCTTCCGGCCGAGTAATTACGAGAGTAACCCACCAGAAGCCGTTGGGAAATGAGGTTTGCCAAACTCGGCAGGAAGGAACAATGGCAGCGATTCTATGTGCGTGGGCAGCAAGAGGAGTGCTCCGCACACTGATGAAACATCTGCATACAACCGTTCGTCGAGCTCCGTGCGGATCCTTATTGGATCGCAACTATTGGATTCCTTGGGTATTCCCACACACCCATCCATCCGGAGCATTACGTCTCATGCCATCTACAGATGGACCAACCGCTGGTGTAGCCTCGCCTTCTCGCCTCGTCGTCGTTGCTCGATCGGGAAACCGAATAAAACTACCCGAATGGGCCATTTGAATGGAACCGCATTTGTACCACAGGGCTCTTTACGAGATCGCCCACCGCGGGCAATCTCGTTTCTGGCCGGTACAGGTGGGCTGAGCAGAGGTTACTGCGGAGCTGGCTCGACGCTTTTGGCGGAGCACCTGCCGAGACTGCTTGTACGTCCACCAGAATGAGTCGAGGCGACCCGATTCATCATTTTCACGTGGACCACGATCCCCATGCGTGTAGACCCTGAAGATGCGCCCGAGCGCAGGATGGGTACTTGACGATTCCGACCACCCAGGAGCCAAAGGCGGGCCTCCTTGATTTAGACTTTGACAGCGAACGTGCTTGTGACGACGTTAAGGTGCCTCTGGTAGGTTGACCCGTGATCACGCTTGGAGATGTATGCTGCTCAGCAGCGGCATCTCATTACTGACGGGGGCCAACGGCAAGGCAGTCCGGCAGGACTGTAGTTGCATTTCGGCGTGCTTTTGGCATCCTCCACTGGTGATTTCGTGTCAGCGTCCGGGGGAAAAAACGAACAAGGAAGTCGGAGAATACTACAGGCTGCCAATACCAAAGTGACTTCCAATTCAAGACAGCAATAAGATGAACAAGTCCAGAAGCGTCTTCATGAGTAAGTAAATTTGGCCTCTCCCTTCCGAACCGCCGCCCGGTGAAGGCCGGACTTCTATTTCCGTCAAGCCAAGCCAAGCGCTCCCCCCACCGGCGCCCATGCGATTGAGAGGCCGCAGCGGTCGGGCGAACCCAAGCACACGATCGCGTCACCCAGACCAAGTCAAGAAGAATGCACACTCTCGCTCATCATGCACGTTCGTGGAGACACCGAGGACGGGCCGTCCAACCCTCCCGTTCTCGCCAAATTTGGTTCAGAATCTGGGCGGTGGCCACCGAGCAAGATCCATCGCATTTCCATCCAGATGACACTCGTGCACACGTCCCCTGAATTGAGAACACGCTCAGGGTTCTCCGCCCCCACTACCTCGCCAGTGCCCGCCCAAGCCAATGGACAATGGCCCAGATCAAAGCCGCATTATCATCATCAGCATCATCGTTGCCGCCACCACGTACGCTCCCTCGCCAAAACAGGGCAGCGCTTCTTGTGCCAATATAAAATGGCCGGACGTGGCAGCGATCGACGCCCACACGAACTTCGGATGATGATGAACACCACTTCACATGCGACTGCGGCTGAACGCCCTGGCTTGCGGGGACAGACCACTGCCTATAGTAGTACCTAATTGTAGGATCCAGCCCACAAAATCTGACAAGCGGCCTCCCGGACGTCGTGATCCGGGCCACTCCTTCCCTTCTCTCGATGGTGGGGGTGGGAGCGAAAGATTGGCTGTGGCTTCGAAGATCCCAAGGGTCGCAATTGGGTCATCTCTCGCTCGCTTCTTCCCTTGGAACTTGGAAGAGCCGCAAGCGCCCAATTCGCACAAGTGAGAGGCCCGTGTGGAGTGGCTACCCAACTACTTCCCTATCTGGGTACTCTGGCCTGTATATCGTAACCTATTGTCTCGTGTAGACAGGTGGTTGGAACTCAAGTCTGCCGACTGGCTAACTGACTGGCTGTTCATGCCAGATTGTCTTTCACTAGGAAGGGACCCTTCATCTACGACTCAACTCTAGGCGTCGTTGCCCAACCTCGTGCATGGGACGATACTTTTCTCTGAGGGCTCCCGTTCGTTCCGCGGAGCGAGCGGGCTGTGAGCATACCTGAGAGACAGGGAGAGTGCTGACCACGGCCGCCCACCATCATCCAGCATCGTCACCTTCATGGCCACAGCCGCAACCAACTACCACAGTGAAAACATTCTTCCAAGGCACTCCGCCACCCCGACCCAGCCTGTGATATCTAACGTGATCCAACGTGACAACCTCATCTGGCATCGATGCTACCGCACTGGCTCCTCAAGCCATCCCGGAGCTCACCCAACCCACCTTGGCTGCAGGACCGATGAGCTCGTTCAGCTGGACCAGGAGAGGACTTCACACTCCCGGCTCGAGCGCCCGTGCAGTGACATTCCTGACTCCCGGTGTGACTCTCTAACCTTTTCACAGCCGCCTTGTTACCTTGACGCTTCGCCAGGGTGTCCGGGGACCCGGTCGGGGCTCGACCAGGCTGAGGAGTTGGGCGTCATCGAGCAGCGAGGGCGAGGAGGGGCACAGGGCTGAGTCGATGCGATGCAATAGCCATGGCCCTGCAGGCTTTGTTTCTGGCTGCCACTGTTTGCTTGTGTCCCTTGTCCTTCAGCTGTGACTCTTAACAAGCCATCATAATGGCCTGGCAGCCCGGGTTGCCAAACCACCCATGCCGCGCTGAAATATGTGCGTCAGACATGCAGCATAAGCGAGGTCGTCAGCCCTGAGGCGGGAAACGCGCGGCTGCTGCGTCTCATAATCGCTTGAGTGCTCTTGCTGTGACGTCGAGAGTCGCTGTCTCATAGACAGCAAGGCTGGCTGGCTGGCTGGCTGGCTGCAAGCGGCACAAGGCCTCCTACAGGGTATAACATGCGCCCTTGCGTGATGCGGATGCGGATGCGGCTGATGCTTGCGTCAAGCAGTCCTTCGGAACCCCATCGTCGGGGCCAATGAGGGTGGTTTGGTCGCTCTTGACCAAGGCGACTGAGCCTGGATCGGCGCTGACCTCGTCCTTGGAAGTACAACGTGATTCGCAGGAGGCACTTACACCGTAGGCCTGGCATGCGAGACATTGTCGAGCCAGGGCAGCGAATCACCCATGCCACTTCTCCCACTCCGTGTGTTTGGCGGTCCTCCTTAGTGACATCAACAACCGCAGTTCATCCAGCGTGAGACTGCTCCAAGAGCAGACCAAATCAAGGCGCGGAGTCGTCATGAAGCCCGTCTCGCACCCCACCGATGACAAATGGCATAGCAGTTGCAGGACCAATACCAAAAAAACATCCTCACAAAACACATCTGCCGAAGACAATCCATAACAAAGCCCGCACGCAACCCTGCGTTTCAAAACAATCAGGCCTGTCGACAGGTCAATAATCAGCCGAGGAAAATCCACGAGGAGGGATGAAGAGACATCCGACGTCTCAATTCCCGCTCCTCATCCTCTTGTCCCCCCTTTTCCTTCTTTTTCTTTTTCTTTTCCTGTCTCTCTCTGCTGCAACACCCGGGTGGGGAAAGCAAGCAACGGGTCGCACCGTGAGTTTCCCAAAACGAGACTGCCGGCCTTGCATATGCACCGCACCACCAGTCCGGAACCAACGGATACAAGCTTCTATCACAGTTGGGACCGGTGGGGTTTCACGGGGGTCCCGGGGCTCTGTCAAAGTTGATAGAGGGGACGGACGGATGGACGGACGAACAGGTCGAGGCCCAGGGGATCGGTAGCAACGGCTACAAATTGCTACCCAAACTACTGCGGGTTCATATCACAGAAAACAAGTAGGTGGTGGTAGTTGGTCAGACAAGTGTCCCACCAGCAATCCTCTCATTGCCGCCGGCCAACTGCGGTCTGGGCGGCCGCCGGCACGTTCTTTTTCTGGTGGATGCACTCTACGCCAGACTCGGCACGCCGTGAACGGCGCCTGGCGTGGCGTTTCTTGTCTGTGCGACAGACAAACAGCGCGGTTCCTGAAGGAGGCTAGGATATACTTGGGGTTTGTTTTGTTTCTGGTTGGCACCGCCACACACGCTCTCGGCCTCCCTCTCGAGGAGGGGCGGGCGTATCTTTCCAAGCCAGGGAGAAAAACGGCCGCCAGGGGTAAAAGTTGAAATGAGGCAGAATCCTCCTCTTTCTCACGCAACGTCGCAGGCGGGGAGGTCGCAGGTGGTTGCGCTGAGCCGCAGAACGCCGCCGCCGCCGCATTCCGTTATGGTCCTAATAAGCGCCAGGAGCATCTGGCGTCCAACGGGACTGGGGGAGGGAGACCGAGCGGGGAGGCGGGATGAGGTCAGATCGATAAGGGGATCCTTTTCTTTTTTTCTTCTTCCTTCTATCTCTGTCTCTCCTTTGCAGCCAGTGGGTGGATTGAGGTGGGTGAGCCGGGTCCGGAAACCGCAGCATCCGCAACATCGTCCTCGGTGTCTGTTTCCAGAGCCTCCCGCCCACTCTTTGCGGCGCGGGAGGACACAGCTGCTCGAGATTCAACACGGTTTTGTTGGTGTGACGACCTGTCTCGGGGGCGAGGCTTGCCGTGCTTTGCCGTGCTGTGCGCCTCTTTGGAATCCTGTCGTCACGAGACAGACAGGACGTACGGGAAGGCGCAGTGCTTGATACGCGTGTTGGCTCCCTCTCAAATCTTGCTTTGCCTTCCTTGACTTGCGTTGGATGCCTGGCAGCCTATCTCGTGATCCTCAAAGTGGTAGTAGGATTCTCATGGAGATACGGCGTGGGTAGCAATCAATGGATCAATAGTTGCCTGTTGGGCGAGATAATCCACTTCGGCTCAGCGAAGGCGAGAATATGGGCAAAAGAGCCAATGATTCGCTTTGCCTTCATGCCAACGTATATGCTGCACGACACACGCGGGATCCTCTTGGGGGCCAAATTTGGGAGAGGAAGGTTACACTTACCTGCATATATGCATTCCTCCTGCCAACGAGAAGGATCCATCTTGCATGTGGGCAAAAGTTGTCCCTTGCCTTGCCTGCCTGCTTGGCGGGTAGGAAGAAGAAGCGCACAATAGTTCCAAAAATATTGTGTTCTGACAGGCTTTGTGTGGTGCCTTGCGCTTGATCCTTCCTGTGGGATGTTGATTGGCCTTCCTGAATTGTTCGATGTGGTTTAACATGTGATCAATTGAACTGTTTTGAGGGGAAAAAAAGGGATTTTGGTGTGTACCCATTTCATTTGACTCAACTATGAAATTGAGGTGTTGTACGATGATGAAGAAATATCGGCCACGATATCGCGGGATTGGACAGGAGAGTTTGGAGGGATCAGTCTCATGCCGAGAAGAGACCGACAATCCAAAGAACGATGTTGAGCCGCACGAAGCCGACAGCTGAGGCAGACTGCGAAGCATCAGTGTAACCAGTCTAGAAAACGAGAACGATGTCTTAGTGGGTGAGGGCAATCCAATGGCGTATGCATCATGTTGTGAGAGTCTATTTTCTATGGACACATCCACTATCAACGCACAACACGCGACGCATGCCTCAGCAATGCGGTTGGATATCATTTCCCGCACTATGTCCCCTTCCCCCGGGTCTATGCCTTGGTGGATATACAGTCGTTGGTGCTGCCGCCGAGTCTCATATTCTCTACACTTAGTCCTCGTCCCAGTTCTGCAAAACCATGTTAGTCTATGGGGCCATTGCCACGATGAAGCTGTGTAGGCACTCACTGGATTGGGCCCTGGGGGCTTGGGACCACCGGCTTGCCTTGCCACGATGATCTGGTCCACTGAGAGGACGGTCCTAGCGGCCTCTGTTGCGAGCTTGATCGCCCAGCTCTTGGTGACCATGAGGTCCAGAATGCCGGCATCTTGAGCGTCCAGGATTCCGGTGTCCTCCTCGTTCTGTGGTGACTGGTCAGTAGACTGTTTATGCGTGTATAGATTACGACTGAATCATACCTCAATGTCGACACCAGTAGTCCACTCGTCCTTGCGGCTGTGTGCGGCGTATAGCCTGCTCAACACCTCTGTGGCGTCCAGACCGGCGCTTTCCGCAATGCTCCTTGGAACGACCTCAAACGCCTCACCGTACTTCTTGATGGCGTACTGCGCAAGGCCCGGTGTCTTCTCACCGTATGCCTGTAACCTCTCAACGAGCTGAACCTCTGCTGCGCCAGCTCCTGGCACGAGTCTTGCGTCCTTGGTGATGGCCTTGACAACGTTGACACCGTCATCCACGGCACGCTCGATGTCATCGAGGTGGTTCTGGGTGGCCCCACGGAGCACCAGGGTTGCTGTCCTCGTGACCTCATCCTCTTGTCTGAACACTGTGACACGGTCGCCGCCAATCTCAAGGGTCTCCACCACGTCAATAGAGCCCATCTCATCAGGCATGGGCGCACCCAGTCTTGCCAGCGGTGTCGCACCGACGACTCTGCACATTCTTCGGAGGTCGAACTTGCTCAGAATCTTGATGACCAAGATGCCGTAGCGGTTCAGGTAGTGCATGGCCAGCTCTCCTACCGTGGAGCCGGCAATAATCACGCGGATGCCGATATCGTGGATCTCCTTGATGGATGCCTCGAGCTGGTCCTCCTCGCCCTTGGTGAAGTCAAGCATCTCCTTGGCGTTGTGCAGCAGGACGGTGCCCTTGGTCTCGGTCTGGCTGATGTCGATGGCGCAGGAGTAGACGGCGACCTTGGCCTTGGTTGCCTTCTTCACGGACCCGTTAGGCTCCTTGGGGAAGACCATGCCCTTGACGACCCGGCTCTGCTCCAAGCTGCCACCCATGATCTTTACCACACGGACGTTGTCGACGCTGAAGTGGGCGGGGTTCTTGGGCAGCACGGCCAGGACGGCCTCGGCGACGAGGTCTGCCAGGAAGTCCTCGCTGCCGTTCTGCTTGCTGGCGATGACGGTCTTGATCGCCTTGCTGAGCTCCTCCTGCGACGTGATGTCGGCGGCCTTGTCGACCTCGAGCTCCTCGAGGGCCTCGAGGGCAAACTTCTGGGCCTTCTCGTAGCCGGTGACGATGTCGGAGGTCTTCAAGCCCATGCGGAGGAGGTCCTCGGCCTTCTTCAGCAGCTCGCCGGCCAGCACGATGACCAGGTTGGTGGCATCGCCCATCTCGGCATCCTGCTGCTGACTGGCCATGACCAGCAGCTTGGCGGCGGGGTGGACGACATCGAGTTCGCGGAGGATAGTGGCGGCGTCGGAGGTGAGGATCATCTTCTGCAGGTGGTTGATAACGATCTTGTTGCGACCGTAGGGGCCCAGAGATGTCTGGACGGTGGAAGCTATGGCGCGGCAGGCGTCGATGTTCCTGAGAACGGCGCCATCCTCAGAGTCGTAGCTGGAGTGTAGCAGCACCGGTCAGTATTGCGATACTGCTTGGAGTCTTGGGGGAGGGGGGCACTTGATATCATGAACGAGACGCGGAAAGGGGCAGCAATGTGCATGGAGGGGACGAGTGCATGGGTTGGATTTACTTGTTGTAACCCTGCTTGAAAAGGTTGGCATTTGGCGCGTTGGGGATATTCAGAGACATCTTGACGTGTTGAAATCACAGGCTGGCCCAAAGACAGGCAACACGCTGGGACTCTGAGGTTGGGATGGACGTGTCGAGACTTCGCTTCAGTCGGAATTGCCAGCAGGGAGACGGAGGGGTCTAGGGGAGCTCAAGCAAACAAAAATTCGGCCGGCTGCAAGGTGCCAGCGGGACAGGGGACGGCCATGGTGGGGCGAGCTGAGCTCATGCTACCGCTACACTGGGACCTCCGTTTTCCTACTTCACCGTGGAAATGTCTATCGATCGGCAAACGGTCTGTGAGTTTTGGCCTATAAGTCAACAAAACTGTGAAGTCACAGATTTGAGGAAAATCCACTCTACATGAGAGTGAATTTGTGTATTCAAAGGCGTGTTCTACATCTATGAAGCAATGTGAATAGGAAGGGACGAGCTTTGCTCGAGCGTCTACGCGGCCACATCTGTCCCATACAACCTCTCCAAGGACAACATCCCATAGGACAACATCCCATAGGACAACATCCCATAGGACAGCATCTCATGGGACAACCGCTTATAGGATGACCTCCTAACATCCGTTATATCAACTTCCTATAAGAAAGTACACCAGAAGGAGGCATCCTATAAGAACTCAGTTACGATGTGAATAGGAAAGGTCAGGATACATCACAGTACCATCAGGTGAAGAAGGTGGCCCGAGCGGTCCATGGTCCGGTACCAAGGTACTTAGGGGTACTTGGCAGCCTTGCGTGTAGCGTTGGAATTGAGAAGGATCCAGGTTCACGGCCGTGCCTGGCGCGTCTCTCCAAGATTTCATTTCTCCCATCACTCATCGTCCTGAATTATTACTCTGCTCCAAATCATCAAAATACCATCACTCTCTCTGTTCGGTCTCATCGCCTGCGAGAACCACTGCAAGACCCAATTTCGAGTTCCACGTCGTCGCCATCGACCTCTCTCACAATGGCCCCAGCAGCGTCCTGTAAGTTCGAGCTCTCCACATTTTCTTGTCAGTACCGGTAGCTTTCGCCCTGCGACTGACTCCATCCGCCCATCGCTCCATCCCTCCGTCGGCGGCTGACCCCATCGCCCCAAATTCCCTTCCATGCCTCGTGATCCTCGCGGCTCCCGCATTCCTCATGCGCTCCGCCAAATACCTGCACCTCGTGCTATATTATGGTGTCCAACAAAGCTAAGATGGGTCGACGAGCTGACAATGCTGATCCCTTAGCCGTGCCGCCGCCTCTGCCTCCCTCCGTGGAGGAGGCCTATCGCCGCAAGTGCCTGCAGCTCAAGCAACGGACCATGGAGGTCGAGGAGGCCAACGATGCCGCACGGCTTCGCCTGACCAGACTGCAGCGCCAGGTCGAAAAGCTTCGGATAGAGCGCGCCTTCCTCCTCGAGCAGATCGCCAAGCGAACCAGCGCCAACGTCGAGGATTCCGAAGGCAGCCCGAGTCCACCACCAACCGTACGTGACGGCCCTTCACCCTCACCCATACCATCGTCACTATCCATACGCCCTGCTGGACCCCGGCGACAAAACCCATCATCATCCTCCGCGCGCGTTGGAATTGGTTCATCAGGTGCTGACCTAGACCTGCAACAACAGCCCCAGGAGAAGCCCCTGCGCAGCAAGCGCGGCCACCGAAAGCCTTCCGTCATCGCCAACCTGGACTCCAATGGCCCCCCTCCCACATTCATCAACCAGGCCATCCAGCCACCCTCGCCGAGCTCTGACGCATACTCCCACACAAACCCCGAGGCCAGCCAGAAGGACCCCTCACAGCGCGCTAATGGCGTCGCCAAGCCCCCCAAGAAGCCCAACACCGCCTTTGACCTCTACTGCCGCGACCAGCGCCCGGCCCTGGCCTCCAAGGGCGAGGATGTCAACGTCGACGAGGAGCTCGCCCGCGGATGGAAGGAGCTTCCCGAGGACAAGCGCGAGGAGTACAAGTCTCAGGAGACAAAGGCCGTTTCCAAGTACGAGAAGGACAAGGATGCCTATGCGAAGGGCAAGGCAGAGGCCGAAGAGGCAGAGGCTGCTGCAGAAGCAGAAGCAGAAGCTGAGGCTGAGGCTGAAGATGAGGCCGAAGCTGAGGCAGAGGCAGAGGCAGAGGCAGAAGCGGAGGCGGAGGCGGAGGCGGAAGCTGAGGCAGAGAAGAAATCGAAAACAGAAAACAAGCCAACGGAGGCTGACGGGACGCCTGCCCGAGATGAGGACGTCGAGATGCAGACAGACACGCCGGCTGCTGAGGACTAGGAGGACCTGCCCACCCCATATCAGTAATAGCTTCAGAGTTGGGTCTCATTAGTCATCTCAAGGTCTGTTTTATTCTTATTTTGAGGAGTTACATTGCCAATCGTAGGTATGGCTTAACGGTTTTAGTCAGCTAGACGAGGCAGGCAGGCATCTCTTGATATTCATTTATGACACGAATAAGACGTGGACCACTCAGTCCAGACACTTCAAAATAAGACATCGGAGATTCGCACCCGCAAAACCTCCTACGGGACAACCCCCTATGGGATAGACTCCTATAGAACGGACTCGTAGACTCCTATGGGACAACCTCCTATGGGACAACCTTATATATGATAACCTCGCAGGCAGATGCGGCCACAGGGAATTCCCTAGGGCTGCTGGCCCGTGAGCCGCATGAGGATGTCCCATGCATCCTCGGAGGACTCAGTGTCGCCTCCTCCAACCTCCTCGAACTACTCCTCGTGATCGTCCAGGCCAAGGTCGTCTTGGTGGATAGGGTTGTTCTGAGGCATAGCCTCTCTCGGTGGTTTAGTGGACAGACCGCCTTGGTCAAAACTACGCCCGCTGTGTAAGACAATTAGTATTCAGCCCTGCCTAATACACAGGATAACCTCCCAGCCTCCCATGGGGTAACCTCCCAACCTCCCATAGGATAACCTTCTATGGGACAACCTCCTACAGGACAAACGCCTATATGACAACCTCCTATATAATAACCTCCTATATAATAACCTCCTATATAATAACCTCCTATATAATAACCTCCTATATAATAACCTCCTATACAATAACCTCCTATGTAACAACCTCCTAACCTCCTATAGGACAATCTCCTATATGGGAACCTCCCATAGGGTAATCTCCTATTCTACCATAGGATAACCTCTCACCCTACCATAGGATAACCTCCTACTCTACTATAGGATAACCTCCTAGCCTCCTATAAAACAACCTCCTAGCCTCCCATAGGATAACCTCCTAGAAGATAACTTAATAACCTATTATAGTATAACCTCTTATAGGATAACCTCCGACAGGATAACCTCTTATAAGAGAAAATCCTATGGGATAAGCCTCTGAGATAACTATAGGTGGTTTGGTGCTTACTTGAGTACTCTGTTCTCTAGTTGCCTAGCATAGGTTCCCCTTTGGCTTTACGCGTGTGAATGTCCCACCTCTAAAGTAATGTACTGTTCTTGAGGATTTACGACCGTAAACGAAATTAGTATCTTGCTATCACGCACTGCTATTCGTGTGTAAGAGTTATTGTTCTTAGACAGTTCTACAAGATAACAGATGCTTAACAGATGAAGATACATATACCACAGATATAAATGGCTATTTCAACAGAGGCGGACATCTAAGAGACACTTATTTCTGAACACAACGGTACTATGCAATTGAAGCAAATGTAGTAGTGCCTGTTTAACCTACCCAGCTGCCCAGAATCAAAGCACATTCCCGACCAACACAGTAAAAGGCATCTCCCGCTCTGTGGGAAACTCGCTCCAAGAAGAGCCGTGAAGCTCTCACCTCAACTCTATATACATGGACGTGACAAGGGGCCCTTGAGTGATATCGGCGCCTGTCCGTATGTGTGCCTACTTCGCCCCCTCGCTTGTCAGGTTTTCGTTTTTGTGTGTCCTGTTGTCCTGTGCTACCCCTGGCCTGTTGATCTATTCGGCGCCTATGAGCCTTTCCACCCCCTTGAACCTCAAATACACCCGTTTCGCGGCGCTTGGTTGCATTTCAACTCTGCTTTCATCAGTATCCCTCCGTGGTGACCAAGTGAAGTCCTTGTGCGGGGGAGGATAGCTCCCATGTGAATTCGCATTTCATGTAATCACTCCATATCCAGAAGATATCCTAACTTTGGGGTGTCTGGCTTCAATGTGCCCATTTTGAGATTTCTTGGTGAGGGTGTTTTTGGATGCTGTACGCTATACTCCGTATGATGTGGCCCCTTCCCCGTTGTGCGATTTGCTGCGATGTGGCCTGGTCTAATCGACCCAATACATATCTACAACGATGTTTATTGCAGCCACGAGGATCTCGGCTGCGATGAGTACGATGACTAAGATAGAGCAGATGTCAGTGACTGATAAATACACTCCGAGGGGTGGCATGACTGCCGGCGCACTTACCGATCCACTCCAGCTTCTCCCCGTGGCCGTGGCTCAGCTGGTCCTTGAGCACCGCCAGCAGGTCGCCGACGACGTCCATGCGGTCGGTCAGGACCTTGACGCGCTGGTCCATCTCCAGGTACTTGCGTACGGCCTGGTAGACGGGCTCGAGCTGGGGCTCGACCCAGAAGAGCTCCGGGGTGTCGAGGATGGAGCCGCCCAGGTGGATGTTGAGCTTGAGGATGAAGAGCTCGCCGATCTGCATGTGGATCTGCTTCCGGGTCAGGGCGATCTTGCCGGTAAGCGCGATCTCGGTCGGGATGTCCTTGCAGGCGTCGATGGTCGAGTCCATGAGCTCCTCGAACAGCGACGTCTTGGTGCTCTGCGCCAGGGCGTGGGCGATAGCCAGCTTGACCTTGTAGTTGTTCTTGTCCCTCAGCGCGATGAAGTCGTTGTATATCCGCGCCGAGTATTCCCTCGTGTAGTAGAAGTTGAAGTACTCCACCTCGACGTCGTCCGCCGCCAGCTTCTCCAGCTCGAACTTGGCTATCTCCTTAAGAAAGCGTTGTTCTTGTGCTAGTGTCATGCCCCATATTACCGTCACGCCGTACTCGAACAGGAACACCTCGGACGTGTGCACCTCGATGTCAAAGTCGGCAGCCTCGACCATGGCGCTGTCGTCCCCTCTCTCCGCGGCGAATTCGTCCCGCTGGTTCTCATACTCCTGGTTCTCCTGCCTTAGGTCGATTAGGTCCTGGGTCACTGGGTATCCTGCCTCTGTGGCCGTGGCGGTGGCATACTCCCCAGTCGAGTGCCTCCTCTCGTATGGGTGCACTGGATTCGAGTGTATCGTCTGCTGTTGCAGGCCTACCTCAGCCTGTTTGCTGCTGTAACTATACGGTGAATATATGCATTCGTCGATCAACTTCGGATTTGCACCCTTCCCCTTGCCCCGTGGCCCCTTCAGGAATCTCATGAGCCCGTCCATGTCGTACTTGTTTGCCGTGCAGTAGGCCGTCACCCTCGGCAACCGAGTCCGGTCTGCCTTGCCCAGTCGTGCTGCGTCCCGCCGGGCGGTAGGGTCTTTGATACGCGTGTACTGGGCGTAGACGTCGCGGCCGCTCTCCTCATCCGGTCCGTCCTCGTCGAGCTCGGGGTTGGGCAGGAGCTTGAGCTTCTGTGCGTTCTTTGTTGACCGCTGGGGGCCGATCTTGGCACCAGGCATGATCATGGCCGGACCGCCTGCGCTGTGTCTCCTTCGCAGCTTTGAGTTGAGGGCACTGAGGACTGGTCCTGACGGCCCAGCTCCTGCCGCCGCCGCTGATGAGCCTGAGGCTGCATTGTCGCCTGGCGAGCTCCGAGGTCTTGATCCATAGTCTTGGGCTTCGGCCTCGATCGTTCTGGTGACGGGGTTGGGATTGAAGGTCACGCTTCGGCCTGTCTTGGGCCGGCCCTCAGCCACGGGCAGGAGCGGCGAACTCTCTGTTGTTACTGCTGACATTGTGGAGGAACTCGAAAAGCAACGACGTCGCTCGGTGTCAATGCTGTGCTGCTTGCTGCCAAGGGTCCGTCGCGTACATTTGGGGGGGACGGCAGGCTCAGGTTGAGGCCCAGCCAGAAGGGAAGGATTGTGAAAAGAAGAGATGCTTCAGGCTCGTCTGCAGTGCCAATGACGTCCACGGGCCGGTCAGTAAGGTCGAAATTCAGCAGTAGCGCCAGTAGCCCAATTGAAGTTGACGGCGGCAAAGAGTGGAGAAGCTAAATCCCTGCTGTCTGCAGGTCTGACGAACGCCTATAAAGGAACCCCTGCCCTGAATTGTACCTATACTGTACTAGAAAAGGAAGTACCTAAGCAAGTAACCAGCGCTTTCAGTCAGTGCTCTGAAGACGGACCCTTCAAAGATTAACTGCCAACTGCCATTCTCGAGGCAATCCGCGCCTTATTTAAATCATGTGGATTGTTGTCCAACATAGGGCTACGAATATGACAGTTTCTGGTCGAATTGACTGCAACGAATGCCACATTCTCAGCATAAAAGTGAGTTAAAATACGGTTGAATATACCCGACGAAAGTAGCATTCGGGACTCACAAAGGATTGGCTGGTCAGCACTTCAACTTCCGTGGATGCTTTCCACTTGTGGCTCCTGGGAGAGTTGTTCAACCACATAGCGAATCCATCGCCATTGATAATTTGTCAGGCCACCACATAGGGCATCTGTGCGAATCAAGCAGACAGACCGGGATGCCCAGATCAAATCTTGGCCAAACAGCAAAGCCCAAGAATAAGAGTTGATTATTATGTTGTTAATAAGTGTGCATGGTACTGAAGGCAAAGCTCCCCCTCCACCAAGAACAGAAATGCAAAACGTGATTGCCCGTCAGTCTGTTCCATTTGTTCCCTGTAAGCCCGCAAATCAAGTCGACACCGACTCAGTCTGAATCTTGAATCCGACTCCGTCCAGCCTGTCCACGAACCCCTGCCCAAGACATGCCGGAGTGAAGATACCACCTCCACCAAGGTCAAGATCATCTTCCAGTACGGTTAGAGCACCCTGAGCAAGGAAAACCGCAGTCACTTGGAAAGTCAGCCATTGTCTAGTGACCAGGAGCGGGACGAAGGCCACACTTACATGCGTACATGCTGCCGGAATAAGTAGTCCGACAAAACGCCTGCTTGCCAACGGGCCTGTCGGTATCAGGGACAGCCACGCCGCGGAACTCAATCTCGTCCTTCTTGGACTGCTCCTTGTCAGGGCCGTCTCCCTGCTTGTACACGAACCGCCTGATCAACCACCGCAGCGGCGGCAGCACCGCGAGCAGTAACCCAGACAGGGCAATGCCATAGTGGACGGCCACGCCCGACAGCCAGTTGCGCGTCCGCATGTGCTCGCTGAAGTGGAAGTTGGGCCCGTACGCCTCGGAGCTCCTGGCGCCCCACGCCTGCGAGAGTATTCCCCAGGTGCGCCCGATGATCGCCCTGTCCGTGTCCGCGGCGATGGACGTCGTCAGCTGTCCGAGGTGCGGCACCGTGCGGAGGCCTGTCAGCTTCGTCTTGAGCGGAAGGCTGTGCGAGGCGGCGGTTGTGTTCGGCACAGGGGAGAGCGCGTATGGCTTGAACGCGTTGGCTATCTCCTTCAGCGAGAAGGTGTCAAAGAAGTCGAGGAGGGAGGCTAGGGTCCCGCCCGAGGGCGCTGAGCTGTGGATTGTGTCAGTTGTAGAGATTCCCTTACGAGAAGACAGCTGGATGCTGGGGCTCACTCACTTTAGCTTGTGGCAGGACAAGATCACCTCGCCTGTCTTGGCCGAGAACTCAGTGCGGTTATGCTTGGCGAGAGACCAGACGCTCAGATCTGCTGGAGCAGACTCGACGCCAGTTTCCGGGAAGAGCATGCTGCCTGTCCGCTTGGCGTCTTTCTCGTACTTCTTGATCATGCGTGCGATGAATGGTATCTCTCCTGTGGCGTCGAAGTAGTGTGTGCCATTCTTGGCACAGGCTTTGAAGGCCTGGGTCAGGTTAGCATCAGAGTCTGTCCTTGGGGGCCTCCACTTCACTTACATGCTCTCCATGTCGCCCGTACGGTCCAACGGTCGTGATCAAGATGAAGGTCTTCTTGGCCAATGCATCCAGATCGCCGTCGTTCAGATTGCTTATCTCAATTGCTATGCTGCAGGTCAGCAGATGGGCAGAGGTAGAAGCCGAGGTGGCGAGAGTGTGGATAATGTGTCCATGGAGACTGAGAACCACTCACCAGGCTGTTGGCGATCCGGGTTCAACAGCTTGAGCTCATCCGCGACCTTCTGCAGCTTCTCGCGGGAACGACCAGCAATCGCCCATTTGATATCTGTGGGTAGGTGCGTGGTGATGTGCTCCGCCGTGTACTTCCCGGTATAGCCTATGCAGTGTTAGTGCGTCAGGTCTTGTATAATTGGAAACATTGTCAACAGACCTGTCGCCCCAAAGACCACTATGTCATAAGTCCGCCCGTGCTTCTTGTATGCCATCTTGGATGCTTGAGAGTTGGCAGTAGTGGTATACCAGACCAAGGACGAGAGACCCGTATATTTGGATAGGTTCTATGGTTGGGTACTTAGGGATGGAATCGACTGAGCTGGCAGAGTTGCAATGGAACCAAATTGGAGGCCAGAGTTACTCTACGATTGCATCTGAGGGCTCCGATGTTCAAGATGAGGGAGGGATTGCCCATGAATATGTATTTGGAACGAACGGACTGGTTGTTTGCGAATACGATTTACAATGTCTCCTGCCCTGTGTCCCAATCGAGTGACACTAACTGTGATTCCCTAGTGATGTCAGGCAACGCGGGACAAGCACGAGGCCGGGCAGTGTGCCTCGGCTTAACGACAGCTCCGTCTCCTTTCCCGTATGGTCTGAGGCTGCACCTGCACATCCTGTAGCAGCTCGAGAAAAGTGACAGTAAACTGGAAAACATGAAATACCAAGATGGCTGACTCCTGGATATCCCGAAGAAAGGTGATATAGGAGCGACATGAGCTCACACGGTGAGATGCTGTCCGCAGCCATGTCCCCTGTCACGTCACCGGGCTGCCACCTGGCGGCCGGCCGAGACCAGCCGTTCAAGCAACGACGGGCCCACTAGCGCAGATGGTCCCCCCGGCCAGTGCTGCCTCAGGCACTTGCAAATTTTCATAGCACCCACAGAACCGACTTGCACTACCCTAGGAAATTCAGCGACAACAGCCATCAGAAGGAGACTTACGACTTCGTCTTCCGCAAGCCACTTCCCGCACCCACGTAAAGTCGACTTCAATCCTCAGACAAAATGGCCAAGGTAAGCAGTCTTGATTAAATGGATAGTTGTTGGTTGTCCCAAGCTAACGCCATGTGATTGCAGCGAACCAAGAAGGTCGGAGGTACGTTTGCGAAATCCCCCACGAGATTGCCCTCACAGCCCAAACGAGCGATGGTCAAGCACGAAGCATGCAGCACGCAGCGCGCGGCCCACAATGGCATTTCGAAATGCAGACAGGATCTATCAATACATCAAAATTGTCGACGAACTGGACCTTGAACTGCGGGGAGGATGACGTGCGAGGGGATCAAAATTGAGCCCTGGGAATGGGAGACAATTTCGGGGTTCACGAACGACATAAGCTGCCATCGCCGCACTGCTACGACGCTCGACCATCGCTCACACGACTATTTCGCCCGTCATCATTACATGGAGACCGAATGAAAGGCTGACATACCACTCGCAGTTACCGGCAAGTACGGTACAAGGTACGAACTGCTCAACCTTTCTTGATGGACACCGCTACTCCATCTCGTCGCCTCCTGCACCACACGACACAACGCATGCGATCCAGCCGAGCACTCGCGACCCATGGTCCCCGATGGAATCGCCGCCGGCACCGGTCCAACTCGAGGGAGAGTTCATGGGTCGAGGGTCTTCGCTGGCATCGCATGGCACGACCGAATCGTGGATCTCGTATGTGACGACGGCCAGCTGACAGTAGTGTTTAAAGATACGGTGCTTCCCTCCGTAAGTCCGTCAAGAAGATGGAAATCACCCAGCACGCCCGCTACGTCTGCACCTTCTGCGGCAAGACCACCGTCAAGCGTCACTCCGTCGGTATCTGGGACTGCAAGTCTTGCAAGCGCACCGTTGCGTAAGTAACAACCACAAAACACTCGGACGTCGAACCATGTCAATACCGCTGGAACACTCCGGAGTGAATTGAGTACTTGGAGATGGGCTGACATGGACCACAGAGGTGGTGCTTACACCGTCGCCACACCCGCTGCCGCCGCCATGCGATCAACGCTGCGTCGTCTGCGTGAGATCGCTGAGGTGTAAGAAAGTGGTTTCGCGAGAACGACGAAGGACAGGGTGGAAGGTGTTTCATGGCTTTGCTTTTCATCACATTTCCGGGTGTTAGGGAACAAAAGGTCTTCTCTCAGCAAAGGTTATACGAGCATCGACCACGGTTGTGAGGATGGCCTCGAAACGGAATTTGGAACGAGGCAGAGGGATAAGATAATGAAAATCAATTCCCGATCATGAACAACTTTCCCTGCCCTGCTGGACCAGCCGAACCCGGAAGTGTGATGGGGAGCACGGGACGGTGCAGTCGACTGGCTTTGCATGGTTGTACAAACTGGAGCTTGATTGTACTGGTCACCAGGCCCGGTCAGTGGTTGGGCAAGAGGCTGTACACAAAGGCGTGTCCCCCAAGAGAAGACCGCGATCTGCCTAACCAAATGAAGCACGCGAAGTTGAAGAGTCGCCCTTCTGTGTTCCTCGTCTCTTTCTGCCTCCTCTTACTGCAGGCCAGGTAGAGCAGCCGCCTCGTCTCGCCCTGTCTGCATGTATCCCTGGGCTGCCCTGCCTGCGTGGAAACTTCCAGCAGAATCTGCAAACGTAGTACATCACTCCCACGCACCGGTGCCTAGTGAAGGACAAGGTAGTTTGTAAACTTCTAACGATGCGCTGGCGAAGAGAAGAAGCCCACCCTTCTCCGCCCTAATGTGTCTGAGTTTTGACCGGCCGACGTGTGTCGACTGAGAGAACATGTCACGGGGCTGGCGATCCTATTTATCAAAGTCACAACCTCAGTGAGAGTTGAGGGGATGCGTCATCCCGCCCCACGACCTTGCGCTGTGCGTGCGTACTCAAACGTGTACGCATGTGCGTGCGTGCGCGGGCCCTTGTCCCGGACATTCTCGTGGGTTTGGGGTTCTCGCCCTTGTGAATCATGGCCAGGTCCAAAAATCGCAGTCTGGCCTCTCATCTGCACAATGAAGCGGCGTGTAATGTTATGAGTCTGCTCACACTGTTGTGAAGAGTGCAGACGTGGCTGTTTGAGCAAGACGTAAATATCTAGGCTGGCCTGGTTCGTTGCGTTGTGGTGACGAACGTCCAGGTTGCCTTCCGGGAGATAAGGGTAGGTCTACCGCACCGGACTGTAGGGTTGAAAAGGGTTTGGTAGCACAATACTGTAGTCATCACATTGCATGTTCAGGGCAATCACTTTGAATAAGCCAGGCTGGAGCCTAGATACCGAGAATCTGGCATCTGAATCAGCAGAGATTGAGCCGTCATGAATTGTAAGATAGCCAGCCGCCACGGGTGGGTATATTATTAGCCTTCCCTACTCGAGCGAGGGCCGAGTTTCCCCATTGTTGCAAATCATTATGGCAGGGCGTCTCCACTGTGAGTTAGAGTTAGACAGTCAGTGAATGGTTGGGCAGTGCGCATCAGGTCAGTCAGCTCCTCCAAGGCTGTTCCGTTATTTCTTCGCTGATGAGCAGAAGATATCCTCAGAATTCTCTCTGTCTCTATCTAACCATCTCTGTCTTCCTCGTCTTGCCTCTCGTTCTCGGTCTAGGCGAGTGAGACAAGACTTGCGGCACCAACTATCTACCTAGTCCGCAACCCTGGTCATACAGTACATACTTGAGTAGGGTATCGTATTGTACAATAGACCAGACCGGTCACCAGCTCCAGTCAGGGCCCAGGGTTCTCACGACGCTTGCCCCAGAAGGTCACGAAGAAGGGACGGAGCACTTAGACCAGACCAGGAGCGGGCGAGCGAGTGAGTACATTTTGATCAGGTGGTGTGCTCAGCTCCCACCCACCCCTCCGCCCAGCAATACGCACACGCACTGCAGCACTGCAGCAAGAAAGAACCATCTACCTGGGTACCCGGATCCCGTGGGCAATGCCCATCATCATTGGGCGCGAGACCGTCCCGAGGCTCTTAGGTAAGTAAAGTTCCAAGGTTGGGAGCCCAGCATCCCGCCGCCCCCCAATCCAGGTAGCAGCCAACACTTTCTCCAACTGCGCATATCCTGTCAAGCCTGTCCTTCCCCCGTCCTTTTCCCTCTCTTTTTTTCTGCCCGCCCCCAAATCTCAGAGAGTTGACCTGGGTTCAGTAACCTAGCCTGGAAGACCGAACCGATCCCACTACCACTTTGACAAGCCCACACCCAGAACCTAAAGCCTGCTTCAGCAACAACGCCCAGCCAGTCCAAGTCCGCCCGCCCACGCCCAAACTCGACCACCACTACCAAGCACCAAGCAAATCCATCATCCGTTAGTGGATAGCTGACAGCCGCCTACCCACTCCACTGACTGACTGCCTTTACGACATTACGAGTGGCGCCCCTCAAGGAATCAAACCCCCCCAATCCTTTTTCTCAAAGAACGGTTTTCATGCCTTCTTCAGCCCATCACCTTGTCGGAATCCCGTTTTTGATTCAAAGTTGAAAAAAGAATTTCCTGTGATGGCAGACCAGTGCATCGTCTGTCTGGAAAACCTGGACAGTGCAGTCCCTCTTCCGCAATTGCAGCGCCAGCTTGAGGTGGAGGACGATCATGGTGGCGGCGGCCCTGCTGCGGCGGGTGCTGGTGTTGGTGGTGCAGCACCAGCGGCCAAGAGCAGCACCACCACCACCGCTGACGTCTCCCTGGCAGACCTGCCCGTTGCTGTAGCCGGAGCCACCCTCACTCTGTCTGCGAACGGCAAGGACAAAACACCAGAAGCAGCAGATCTGAACGCCAAAAAAGATGAGGCCGATGGTGAAGATAACAATATTGCCATCATCCAAGTCTGCGGCCACATCCTGCACGACTCATGCCTCAAGGCGTGGACAGTCAAGGCCAATAGCTGCCCCATCTGCCGCCAAACCTTCCACAACGTCCAGGTATACGATCAGATTGGAGGTGAGTTGCTTTGACGACGCCCCCCAACCACCTTTTTACTTTTTGCTTGTATTGTTCCTCTCTTTTTGCATTGCAGATCAAAGCTGACTCTTTGGATCACAACAGGAACCCTACTAAGCACCTACGAAGTCGAAGATAAGAAACAAGTTGCCGAGTTCGACCCCCTCGCCTGGCTCGACGAGAACCCCGAGGAAGAGGAGGAACAAGTCACGCCGTGCCCGGTGTGCAACACGGCAGAAAATGAAGAAGTCCTCCTCCTCTGCGACGGGTGTGATACACCATATCACACCCACTGCATTGGACTGGAAGATGTCCCGGACGGCTCCTGGTTCTGCATGGAATGTGCCCATCAGCTCGGTCAGGCTATAGAAGACTCTCTCCCAACCTTGAACCGGCCTCCTGGCCGCAGGAACCGCCGCGGCTTCTTCCCCCGCACCCGCGGCAGCATGCGAAACGAGAGGAACAGAGGTCGGACCGACGGATGGCTCGGTGCATGGGGAGAGGTTTCGGGACACATTCTTGGCGGCTCCGGTATCGACGTCGACTTCCACGAGGCAGACGATGATCTCGCCGAATACCGAAGATCGCAGCAGTTGCGGGACAGAGAGCGGCGCGAGTGGCAGCGCTGGCAGCAACGCCTCAGCATAGCGAGCCGGCTCGGAGCGCGAGACGTCTTCGCTCGCAACATCCAGGGCGTGGTCGAGCAGCAGGTCGCACCGCCGCCCCCACCAGTACCTCCGCGCGAGGAGACTCGGGAGGAACGCCTTGCCTGGAGCGCCATGGAGAGGGCCCGAGATGCCACTCCAAACAGCCGGAAAAGAAAGTCTCGATCCACCACTGCATCTCCTCAAGAGCCCGCCCCGGAACCTGAGCGACGGCTCAAGCGCCCACGAACCAGGCGGAACCCTCTGCAAACCGAAGCCGGGCCGTCGAGGGCCGCTTCTGCGTCTTCCAACGCCACCAGCAACAACCAGCGAGAGGTAAACGGCGGTCACTCAGAAGCCCGTTCGCCACCCGCAACAGATGGACAGCCGACGTTCCTTTCGTCACTGTTGAGGGAGGTTGAGATGACCACTCCCAACGATGATGACACCATCCGCGGTCTCTTCGGAGTCCCTCCCCCGCAATCAGTCGACCCATCCTCGCCAGTCAGCTCACCATCAGCATCGGCCCGCAACAGTCCGCGGGCACTTTCCCTTACCCCTCCACCGCAGCCTCCCAACGGAGCTTTCCGGTCGGCCTCAAGGTCACCAGTCTTATCCCTGAGCTCGCACATCGAGCCGCTGTACCCACCAGCAAACTACTCACCAACAAGATCGAACGGGGAGAGCAGCGACTCGGAAAGCCGACCAAACACTAATGGCCATCGGAATGGATCGCCGGAACTGAGACAGCCCCGCCCCCGACGGCAGCATGAGATCCGGCTGCCCCGTGCCGAGGATGCATCGCCGACACGGCAGCCGCTGCCGCTGGAGGTCAAAGAAAGCATCAGCAAGGTTGTGCGCAACGCACTCAAGCCACACTGGAGTGCCGACCGCTCCAAGCGAACAATCTCGTCCGACCAGTACGCGACTATCAATCGCAAGGTGTCCCACAGGATTTACGAAGAGGTGTCGGACCCATCGGCGGTTGATGACGAGGCCAAACAGGCATGGGAGAAGATAGCGACCAAGGAGGTGGCCCGCGCGGTGGCGGAACTCAAGACCTGACTGACGATTACGACTTTGGGGGGAAACAGCATGACGGTGCCTCGGCGCGGGCAGAATGGACGGTACGGCGTTTCACGGACTCGAGCGATCTCTGGAAAGATACCCTGGACACCTTAACGGCATGTGGCGTTTCCCGTTGACCGGCCTTTGATGGTGCCGCAGCTCTTCTTGTTTGTGGCATCCGAGGAATATCATTTTTTGGAAGGATTCTATTTTCTTAGCCCGGGCGACACTTCGCAAAGCCTGCGAGGACGCGAGTGTAGATGCACCATCGTGTCGCGTCTCGAGGGTTCGCATTGTAAATGGCGCATCGGTTTGGTAGATACGGTAGTTTCTTGCATGGATGGATGGACATTGTTCCCAGGAACGATCCGGCCGTTTGTGATGAATCTTGATGTCTTCGTGAGCACGTAGATCGTTGGACGCATTTTCTCGCCATTCACGTGTGAGCGCAGCCCAACCTTCTGGATTGGTGAAGGCAGTGCATTTCAAATCTGCGCTATGTCTAGTTTAGCATACTGTCAGTAGGGGTAGCAAAAGCGCCCATCTCGAATCGAAATTTGCGATTTGAGGTGTGCGCTGAAATCAACGTCGAAGACTTCTTCGTTTCACATGTTGCGCTGGGCGCGAGACTTCACGATCGGGGCGGCGCTCCCTCGTAGTAAGCAGTTTGGGGGCGGGCTCAGGAGTTTGCAAGCACGCGCCCCCTGTCGGCAGGAAGCGACGTTTTGTTTGGAAATGTGACAACCATCTATCTAACGGTCCCCAGTGAGGATTTGACGAAAGGTGCCGCTAGCGAAAAAAGGGTTGTATCTGGGGTTCACTCTCGGCACGGTATAAATGACAAGACGTCCTGGAGGTGGGAACAGGCCTTGGGATAAGGATTCGTGCCTTGAGAGAGAAAAGAGGGAGGAAAAGAATAGCAGAAAGGCGGCCGAGGGGCAGAGATTTTTGTAAGGACGCTGCCAAAAGAAGGGGCCCACTGTTATCGAAGCCGCCCGTCCAATCAACGTATGGAACCCCATGTCCCGCGAGGTACGTACCTTTCTCTTAGGACGTCGAGAAAAAGTTCAGGTCCGCATCACACGCTTGGGAAGTTCGTGTGAGTGCGCCGCAAAGGAGCTCCACGGGTCGGATCTGGAGGGTTGCTTCTCGCTCTCACACCTCTCCTGTCCCACGAACAGGCTCACACACACAACCACACATCATGTCGGCATCAAGTAGGGGGACACGGGCTGCCGTGCCTCTCCTGAGGAGTAAGTGCATGCTATCCCAGCGGGCCAATTCCTGCATACGTCCACTCGAGCCTCCCGGGCATAGCTAACATGAAGGTGCGCCCACCTCCCTCCAGGATCGCCTCAGATATGTACACAATGCGCCTTCAGACAAGTCAGCCAGCCAATATCAAGGCGGGCATACTCAGCCTCACCGACCACGATGCCCGTAGAGACGAACGTCACCACTCCCCCCGTCGACCCGACCCGCGTGCCCGAGCTCCAGACCAACCACCCGAAGCAGCTGTACGACCTGCGGGCGGGCGTGATCCTCTCGCGGCCGCCCCTCCTGACGCGCGAGCAGACCCCCTTCGAGCAGGCCTTCTACCTGTACCAGAAGCGCCTGAACGAGCGCCTGGCGACCCCCTTCTCGCGGCACTTCTGGTTCAAGCACGGCCAGCCCGCCTCCATCGACTTCGCCATCAAGTGGGCCGAGCGCGGGCACACCATGGAGCGCGGCATCGGCCGCGTCACCCGCTCGGGCAAGTGGGCCTGGGACGACGAGCTGCTGGCCGGCGGCCAGGGCGAGAAGCTCGCCGACCCGGAGGCGCTGCGGGAGGCTCTGTACGTCGATGCCGAGAGCCGTGTGTCCGAGGACGGTGAGCGCCTCAGCTTCGAGGACCGCCTGCGCGTCGAGAGGCCGTTCCCCCGCCGCACCGAGGCGGACCGCAACAACGACGTCAGGAGGCTCGACCGCGCGCTCGACCGCACCCTGTACCTCGTGGTCAAGAAGACTGGCGACGAGAGGTTTTACTTCCCATATGACAATGTCCACCCGGACGAGGGCCTACACGAGGTATGTGCCTGCCCCAATTCCGCCCACGACGGACTCCGTACCAATGTGCGGGCATGGAGAAGCGCTGTAGATATACTGTGTACTAACTACCATCTCACCCGCAGACCGCAGCACGCGCACTAGCCGCCTCGGCAGGGGTGAACATGAACACGTGGATGGTCGGGCGCGCCCCGATCGCGTACGAGCACAGCGAGCCCCTGTACACGGGCGGCCGCGAGGGCGACAAGGAGGCCACGAGGCGCGTCAAGAGGTACGGCTGGGACGTCTTCTACCTCAAGGCGCGCATCATGGCGGGCCAGGTCGACCTGGCGGAGAACAAGTGGGGCATCACCGACTTCAAGTGGCTGACCAAGGACGAGCTCTCCAAGGCCATCGGGCAGGAGACGTTTGCCAGCGTCAAGAACTCCATGCCTGCACGGTAGCCCGCCCTGCCTGGGTGGCGTGGGGCGATGGCAGGAGGAGGGTGCAAATGTACGTTTGTATGTATGTACAAAAAAGACCCAACAATACCAAACAATTGTGTACTCGGCAGTGTCTTTGAGGTCTGTAGCTCGGGTGCGAGTGTGTTTCAGGAGACACCTGCCGAGCGCTTCTAGGACACATTCACTCAGATACTCGACGTAAGGGCGCGATGGGACCTTTCTCATATCACTGAAGTCGCATCTGGGAACCAATGACAAGTTTCTGAGTCAACAACAGACACACAAATCCCACAGAGCCTCTACTTTGCGCCGATACATTGTCAATGACGAGCCAGTGACACCAGTGGAGAGAAACGAAGGGTCAAACGACGTAAATTTGGTGAAGAATCATTGAATTAGTATTCATAGTTGCCAATGAGCCTTGCTCTACTTTTCTGCGCAGCCAGAGCTTGAGTATTGAAGCACCTGAGCACTTCTGCCTGCCTACTCTTCTTTGGAAGAGCCTCATCTATAATAGTCTTTTCTGGACTATTTTATAGGGAATTCTCTACCAGAATGAATTCCTCCGGAACATTCTCCCGTAGAATCAGCTCCTATATGGAGAACCTACTAGGAGGGTGTCTCATGAGAATGTAGAAGACTTACCTGTAGAAGGTTAGAGTTCTTTTATAGGAGGCTTTTCCTTAGAAGGGAAGTAGGTTCTCCTATATAAGACTATCTCATAGGAGAGTATCTAATGGGAGCTTATAATATTATCTTATAAGATGCTGTTGTGTAGGAGCTAATAGGCTACCTTATAGGAAGCTATCTTATAGGAGGCTAGGAGGTTATCTTAAGGGAGGCTAATAGGTTATCTTATAAGAGATTGTTCTATAGAAGGTTAGTAGGCGATTATGTAGGAGGGTGTCTTACAGAAGGGTATCTTATAGGAGGGTATATCACAGGAGGGTATCTCACAGGAGTGATACCGTGGTCGCGTAGCGGATACCTTGAAGGCGCAATATTGTGACATTGATAATTATAAGAGAACGCTTGTGAAAGACTCGCTAATGCACCCGTCCTCGAACTCCAGACCACTACTCGCCGCCTGGCCTCTTCTCGCCGGCCGTTTTTGGCATGTACAGGATGAGGCCAAAGGGCCCTACCCGGGTCCTATTGCCATACTTGTCCCAGAACCGTCCGCCCCACTCAGGAATCGTGCCCGATATTCTGGATGGGTTCTTGCTTTCGTGGTCCGGGGTCGGGGGAGCTGTTGGCGGCCTCTTTGTCGGCTCCAGGATGGTCCATCTGGCCAACGCTGCTACTTCGTCTTGGTTGCAGTCTTCCAGGAGGTTGAGCTGGGGCGCAGGCAAAGGTGTGGCTATGCGTGTGGGGGCTTCCTCGCCTAGGTCGTCTGAGGCGATGTACCAGAGGCGCTCACCGGTCTGCGCCAGTAGATATGACTTTTTGAGAAAGACTATCGCGGTCATGAAGCCTGCGGGCGGGTAAGGTTAGCACACATTATGAAACTGGGACTGATTGAGACCACGTACTGTCATACCCAGCCTGGTGACGTAGGGGCTCGGAATAGTTATGTGGTGGGCGAGAGATCACCCTCGGGAGCTGCTCTCCCTTCATCTCGGCGAAGCACTCTTCCAAGCTGTAGTCTGGGGACATCTCGTCCCCTCCCCTGGTGAAAAGGTACTTCGTATCGACGATTCGGGGGAGCTCCGGTCTCGTCACCGCCCTGAAATCCTCAACTGTCTCTGGCAAGTCGCCATCAAAGCTGCTGCGGAGAAAGCAGAGATCGTACAGCATGTTGTGTCCGATTAGGATAGGGCTCTTCTTCCGCAACCGGTTCTCGAACCCCTCGAGTTGTGTTTTGAGCTGGGCACACTTGGCCTTGTCAACACCGACTATGAGCTCCGGATTGATTCTGTGAGCGAAAGGCTGCCCGCGAATGGCGTCCCACAAGAGACGGGCGCCGATCTGCTTGTTGACAGTCTGTGTGCGAGCTCTCAAGCCGTGGAGGGGATGTTGGAGGCCAGGATCGTGCTTTAGGATTTCCAAATACTTGCCTCCATCTCGGCTTACTGAGGTGAGGTCTGGAAATCGGGCCTGTAGAAGCTGGCGTACTATCCGTTTCTGTAGGCCGTTTAGGCGGTGACAATGACCGCTTGGGCTGTACACCCTGACTGGCGAGGGGTTGGCTCCGGAGAGCAGTTGCGCTCTCCAGGTGGACATCTTCTCCTTGAGATCGTTGCGGAACTCCATTGACGCTTGGGGAAGGTCCACAACGTCAAAGCGATGCTCCTGGGGTGAGGCGTTGCCAGACGCTATAAATTCGCACACCTCGCTTGACGAGTATTCCGCCACAGAGAGGTAAGGAACACCCCTTCGGAACAAGTCAGGGAAGTTGAATCCGTTGGCTTCAAGAAAACCACGACTTCTGTCAGACACGCTGATGCGTCTGTTTAAGGTCTTGCAAAGACAAGAAGAGAAGTAATCACTGTCAACGACACCTGGGTGGAGGGTTATGTTGAATGTCTTTGTCACATAGGACTTCTTGTCGTGGTCCCAGTTGATGCAGGTGAGACCAAATTGCAGGATCGTGTACATTGCCGCTGTTGCTCTTGCACGCTTGTATTCCTGCTGTAGGGTTGGCTTCGTGCTGTTTGGTTGAGGGTGAGATTCGTCGTCGGCATTGATTCCGGACATCTCAAGGTCCACAGCCACGTACTGTGAGTCGCATATTGTTTGCAACATCACTGGAAGCTGGCCCCAGAAGTTGGACCGGTCAATGTCCATTGTCCAAGTGGTTTCGGAGGAGATGGCAGTTGTAGGTAAATACTAGGTAGGTCAGTAGGTCAGTCGGTCGAGCCAAGAATAAATGGCATAGGTGAGGGTGCGTGGGGGTGCGAAAGAAGCTGTGTGTGAGCCGCCCAGAGAATCTTTAGGATCAGAGATGGTGCTCATGAACTTTGAAGGGATCAACAGAAAAGATGGAAGTCTGTGTTTTCCTGGGGAATCTTGCGTGTGTTTGTCGCTGCTTCCCTGTCTTGTTTGTTCAGTGACAGGAGGCATGTATCAATGTGCCTTGCTCCTGCACTAGGCCAATGCTGTCCAGGTCACTTTCCCGGAATGGCTTCACTTGTCTCATGCCGTCTCCTTATGTTAATATCGTCTTCCTATGTACTTTTCCCAATCTTCCTCCTGACACCCTGTATACTATTCTTCCACCTCCTACCATCCTATCAACCTACTTCTAAATCTCATAAACCCCCTATCTCCTTACCCCCTACCCACTATTATACTATCCTCCTTGAGACGGATCCCTGCAGTGCTGGGAAGCCGCCCCGGCCAAAAGACCACAATTCCAAGTCCCCCAGACTTGGAATCCAGCACTTATAAGCCCGTACCGTCACACTCCTACCTCTAGCCCTCATACCTACTACCTCATATAATTACACTCTCTACCCCCCTCCCCTCTATTTTCTACTTAATTAAGCTATTTAAGAAGAGATCAGGGATTCACACCCACAGAAACAGAGAGTACACCCACACCCTACAGAACATCCTCTTATAAGATATCCTCTAACAGGACAACCTCCTATAGGACAACCTGCTACAGGGCAACCTACTATAGGGTAACCTACTATAGGACAACCTCCTATAGGACAACATCTTAAAAGATAAAGCCCCATTGGATGACCTGCAATAGGATAACCTCCTATAGGATAACTTCTTGTAAGGTAGTGAGTTTGGGTGTACCCTCTGCTTTTGTGGGTGTGAATCCCCGATTTCTTTAAGTATCTAGGATAACTATGCAGGTACTATACTCACCATCTCTTCCATTACTTCCGCTTTCAGCTTTATTTCAAGGACAATATCACATAAAGGGGGGTTTCAAAGCGAAAAATGATCCATAGACACAAGTTTTGATTACTTAGGTAGCCACAAGGCAATTGATGGTCCAAAAAAAAAGATCATGCATGGTATTTGAGAGATATGGAAAGGTAAGAAATGAATGCACTTGCCACTTCCATTTACCTCATCAAATTCTTCACAAATGGGACCTCAGAAAGCTTCTAGTATACCATGCTTATAAAACAAAGTGGAGATCCATTAAAGAGAAGTAAATTGCAAGAGGCATTCTGGTTAAAGCAAGATACTACAGAGGAGGTTGACCTCAATGATCTTAATGCTGCTAGATACAGTTCCCTACGAAACTCTGTCAAGACCTGACATAGAGGCAACGGGTTGAGTCTCATCGATGAGCTCCCAGCTCTGGTCTTGGAGGAGATATGGGCTTTGGATATAACAGCATGTCAAACATAGAGAGCAAGACGGGATCTGATAAGCATGGCAGTTGATGCCCTGCTGTAATTTGCTACTTATGAGGGAATTTCTCAGGTCAAGCTGCATTCGTCTATTGTGACGACCCCATTTAGATCAACTAGACTCCCTCTGCTCAAAGTCCTGAACTAAACCAACAAGAAGACACGGTTTACGATGGAGCAGAGCTGAATAGGAGTTCCATAATTTATAGGGCGGTTCCATAGAAACGGTACCTTGGGTGAGTATTCGGACAATTCGGGCTCCAGAAGCCAGCTGTAGGAGATGAGGGCGATGCGTCAACTAGTAGAAGATAGGCAATGCTCCACCGTCCATAAATAGGCATGCCATCGTACAGGTGAGACATGTGAAATTGGATGCTGTCGAAAGCAGAGCACAATCTTATCGGCTCGTAATATCAAGCACTCCCAGATGAAGATGAACGCTTAGGAGCAGGGGGATCTCTATAAGCAGGGATCCGGTCTGGGGAACAGCGAATTGACCAGGGACTTGGCAGGGGTGGACTATCCCGATTGCTAGCTCTGGGCCGACCGTCTCATCAGCGACCCCGGCCACCACCCTCCACTTTTTAGCCGTTTGCCGAGGCTCAAAGACTTGCCTGGGTGACCTTCTGACCGCAAACACATGCCATCCTCGACTGGAATTTTGACAAGAGCCCGCTCCACGATGCGCGTCCGACCTCATGTCCACGCTCCGATACGGCTCTGTTTTTAGATGACGCTCAATCTCTCCCGCGCAAATCCATCAATGCCATCCTGACCACCACGCCTGCTCCCCTGAGTGCCCAAAAGGCTTGTTCCGACATGACAATGGCTGCTCCAGCAACAGATGGGGCGCAGACCGCGACTCTCAGCCCGACCTCGCCGGACGGCTTTGCCTCCCAGTCGCTCCGCACCTCTATATCCTCTCTCGGCTCCCCAGCTGCCGCCCGTCAGGCTGCCTCGTATGTCTCAAAGACTTACCGGCAGTCCTCTACTTTATTCCTAACGAGAAGGCTGCCTGAGGCCCTCTCCACAATTACGCCATTAATAACAGTCACACCACCGTCGCCGTCCCAGCCCGAAGGTGTCAACGGCACCAACGAGCCCGCCCCAGTAGCCAAGGCCTCGCGAAACACGAGGATAAAGGTCTGGACCTTGTATATCGCCATCCTCAACGCGATTGTGGCTCTTGAGCCGGACGAGGGCAAGGAGGCACTGGGCACGCACGAGTGGAGGGCGCTCTGCTCCAAGGTGCGGGACGGCGACGTCTGGGAGGAGGTCGTCCAGAACGGCTACCATGGCGTCGAGGCCGACGTTGATGCCGATGTGGTTATCAATCTGTGCGTAATTGTTTTTCTTTTTATTTTAATTTCTGCAGACCCTTCACGCTCTGGAAAAGCAAGGCTAACACTCCGCACAGGGCGACCCTCCTCCTAACACATGCGAGGACGCAGGCCCTGAACCAAAAACGCCTGGAGAACTACCTCGCCGCCTCAGCAACGCCCAACCTGGACCTGTCAGGCCACTTCTCGCCGGGCCACCACCAGCAGGCCCCACCACCGTCGCGGGGAGGCCCGGCCCGGCACCGGTCACAGTCGCGGGCGCGCAGCGGGGCCGACACGCCGCGGGACCTGAACGCCCGCGTCAAGATCCTGGAGCTGTACACGCTGCACGTGCTGATCCGCAACGACGAGTGGGACTACGCGCGCGAGTTCATCAGCGCGAGCTCCGTGCTGGACGAGGAGCGCCGCGAGGCCTTCCTGCAGGCCCTGCAGAGCCTGCAGGAGGACCAGCTCGAGGCCGAGCGCAAGGAGCGCGACGAGAGGGCCCGACAGGAGGAGCAGCTGCGCCGCGATGTCGAGGAGGCCCGCCGGCTGCGCGCCGAGAATGAGGACCGCGAGAGGCGCCGGCTCGAGGAGGAGAGGGCTCGCCGCCGAGAAGGGGGCAGCGAGGTCGACTACGGTATCGATGCTGGGAGTGCTGGCGGCGGCGGTCGTGCTAGTAGTGTGGGAGGTTCGTCGGCTGGCAAGGGGGCCTCGAAACGGGCACGGGCGCAGACGGGGGGATCGTCGAGGTCGTCCAGGGCGGCGCGGGCGAACGCGGCTGCCGCTGGGGCCACTTCGCCTAACAAGAGCAAAGCGGTCGCGCCGGCTTCGTTGGGTGCCAGGGCGGCGGTCGTGTTTGCCAACGTGCGCGCGATGATCGATCGCATGAGCGTGACGCTCCATACGAACCCGATGCTGCTGATGAGGCTGTTGGCTTTCATAATAGGCCTGGTCGTCATGTTCGGGAAGAAGAACATGCGGGACCGAATCGCTAGGATATTAGGGACGAGTTGGAACAAGGTCAAGGCTACAGCAGGCATGGGTGTAAAAGTAAGCTACATATAGTAGGCTGTTCGGGGTTGCATGTTGCTGGCGCATGTGGGCGTAGAAGGGCGGCGTTGTGGGAAAACTTGCTCGAAGAGGGAGACTCTGGAGCTTTGTATGAATTGCATGAAACATATGACAGCGTAAATTTGCATCAATTTGGTTGGTATAATTAACACTTCAAGCCAAACCTTCTCCGCCTGTTTGTCTTTTCCATGCCGCTCGATGATAAATGGTATGAGACTGTCGTTGCATTCTTTTTCACGCAGCCCATCAACTCCTCACGTCGCCCACTCTAGAAACCTCGCGTGCCACAAATCTTTTGCAGATGATGATGTCGAGCAAACACAAATTTCGAACAACCAAAATAATGCCGGAACGCCCTTGCCGAATTATGCAGGAAAATAGCCCAAGCCCGGGCTTCGCGAGGGCTAATACGTCCGATTCGTTTTCTTTTGGTAGAATAACTGTACAACCAAAGCAGTCAGCATACATTCTAGCAGGGGAGCGGACGAAAGAACGGCGAAACAGAAGGGGTAGTTGGTAGGCAGGCAAGCTACTCACGTCCGTCCTTGAGCTGCCCAGGTTGATGATCTTGGGGCACCCGTCGCGGTCCTTCTCGAGGCGCGTGCACTCGTGGCAGTAGAAGGCGTCGCTGATGCCCTCGCCGCCGCAGACGACGCACTTGTTCTGGTAGTTGCCGAAGCTGCACTCGTCGCAGATGCGCACCAGCGTCGTGGGGCGCACGTACGAGTCGCAGACGGGGCACTTGCCGTCGCACTTGTCGCAGAGCCGCCCGATGGCGATGCCCGCCTGCTTGCGGCACATGACGAGATCTGGGTGATGGCGGGACATGCTGGGCGAGCTGTCGTGGGTTCAGTGGAGGCGACGGAAGGTAAGGTGAGGTGTGTCGTCGGAGTGGGAGAGGTTGTGTGGAGGGTGGGTAGCTTCGAGGAGGCGATATGTGCAGGGAGAGGCGAACGGTGGGATGGTGGTTATCTGATTGATCATCAGCCTTGCCAGCCTTGCTCGAAATTTCCACTCGAGCTTTAGCGCTGCTTGCCCTGGGACCCCTGCCTGCCGAGCGGAAACACAGGTACCCACCACCAGAGAAGGCGCGGGCCCTGGGCGACCCACGGCCGCCCGAGTGTGGGGTAGCCGACGCCTGGGGAATCCTGGAGCTTGAGCTCCCCCGAGTCCTAGGCGCGTCCCTATTTCTGCATGTCTGAGTTGAGGGAGGCAAAGATCGGCCGTCGCAGATTGTTCACACTTCATTGCAACATCATTTTGTGCTTTTGATCTTCTTTTTCAAGTCGCATTATATTGACGCATCATCCCCTGGCTCCATCGCAACGTAAACTTGGCTTTACGGCGTTGTCTGCTTGACGCATCCAGCAGCGTGACCTTGTGTCATTATCTGCGACGACGCAATGTCCCCCTCGAGAAGGTAAGCTTTTAAACAAGCCATTGGACACCTGCGATGTCAATTCGCTAACGTGTGTACAGCCCTGCACCCGACGCCGATACAATCATGTCAGAAACGAAGGCATCCGAATCGAACCAACTGAAGCGCAAATCATTTGGTGCCTCGCCCGACGCCGACGCCGACGATAGTGAAGATACGCCTAACAAGCGCCAAAGGACCAATGATGCTCCTGGTAGAAGTCCCGAGCGTCATGGAAACGGGGCAAATGGGAATGGACACGGGGAACGACGCCGATCTTCAGTCAAGGACGCATTCCCGAAAGAGGAGAGCCGGTCCCCAGACGCTCGCAGGCAGCGCCAGGCCGTGGACATCCCCTCGCCACAGCAGCGACGGCGGCCCTCCGAATCGATGAGACATGACGATCGCTCCCCGATAAGCCCAATCGACCGGCGTGGCTCAGAGACCGGCCGGCGCATGTCCTCTTCACACGGGATAGAGAGGGAACGGGAGAGGAGGGAGAGCTACTCGCAGGAGGAGAAGAAGCGCGGAAGGCGGCTGTTCGGCGGTTTGCTAAGCACACTAAGTCAAACCACGGCAAACTCTCAGCAAAAGAGACGTCTGGAGATTGAGAAGAAGCAGCAGGAAAAAGCCGTCAAGCAAAAGTCCGAGGACGACAAGCGCCGGGCGGACAAGCTCGCGAGGCTCGACAAGGTCAGGAGGATCGAGCAGGTCCGGTTCGATGAGCAAGTGGTGAGTCTGATCTGTCCACTGGGGCGCTGGCACAGCCTTAGGAGGTGTTTTGCGAAGGAACCGTATGCTGACGAAGGGAACTCCTTAGATGCGCACCCGTCATTCGAACATGCTTGCAATGGCGCACAGCCTGCGGACGAGAAGCGAGCCCAAGCTGGTAAGTCCCCAATGATGCGCATGTCACCGACTGAAGGTCATGTCACTAACTGTACGATAACTAGTATTACCGCCCCTGGGAACTCACGCAAGAGCAAGAAGACATCATAAAAGACCAAATTCGCGACGCTGAGGATGAGATTGCGGATGAGGTCCGGCAGTTCAGGCGCGAGAAGGAGCAACGGCTCAGTGACCTGGGTGCCCTGGGCCCGCCGGCACCATCAGAAGTTGACAACACGGTTGGTGAGCAAGCCGAAGAACATTCTAACACCGCCGCGCAGGACGCGTCTACCAACGATGCTGCCGCTGCTACTAATCATGATCAACACCAACACGCACGCTCAGTTTCCCCTGCCCCTGCACCCAAGAGTAGCCACCACGAGGACAAGGATCACGACGAAATGGTCGAGGCGGAGGAGGATACTGTCATCTACTAATCTGTTCAGTTGAATTTCTCTTGGTCCATTGACATTTTGCCGGACAGGGTTCGTGGCAGAAGTGTAAGATAGAAACCAGGGTCAGCGTGGTGCATGAACAACCATAGGATGGGATGGGCTGTTGAGTCTTGTCATTCAGAATCAATATTGAGCAGTCCCACGACAGTACCAAACAATGAAGCACTACGACGCCCTACACCAAGTAGCCCGATGTTGTACACAGTCAAGAGCTGCGATGGGCGAGACTCACAGTCTCTGCGCCCTTGTCCCGGGAGGTCCGATGCAAGCTGCCTAGGTTTGATTTGTGAGCAGCTTCGTGTTCGATCTGTCGGCACTCCAGCTTCCAATGCCACCGTCTTGTTGAGATCATAGGCCGATATCGTAAGATCTTGCATAAGCTCTGGCAGTGGGCTCCGCAGATCTCTGGGCCGGCCGAGGCTTCTCGGAGGACCCGCCCTGTGGGAGCAGCGTCTTGGCTCCGCCGCCTCTCGGTACCTCGGCCGATGCTGATAGCTTACAACAACCCTGGTTTAGTTGTGCTATGCGGTGCCGAGGACCGCTCACCACGCAAGTCTGCGTTTTTCCAACGTGGTGCTTCTTATGGAATTGGAAGAGTGCTTCTTGTATGCGTTTCAGCTTTTAGAAGATACTCAGGTCCGGGGATCAACACGGACTGACGTCAACACCAGAAAAGCGTCTAGAAAGCAACGCCGTTAGTATAAACAAATACGCTTCCGTCCTCCAAGCTTGGCGGCCGCGGCAGAGCCCCGACTTAAGCGAGTCAGGGCCGTCTTGACTCCACCTTCGGTCGAACCATCCACCCATCGGACATATGTTCGCGATACCGAGGACCGCGAGTATATAATAAGAACTGGCCCAGCCAGCTCTGCAGCACACCAGCTCTCCATCCATCCCGAGTAAGAGCCAGCCATACAACTCCAAACTCACCATGGTCGACAAGCTCAAGCCCAACGACCCAAGGGTCCAGTCCCTGACCGCCAATGTCCGGGGCAAGACATACAAGTACATCCTCGCCAACCCAGAGGGGACCCCACGCGCGACCGCCCTCCTCATCCACGGCTGGCCAGACCTGGGCTTCGGCTGGCGGTACCAGGTGCCCTTCCTGACCTCGCTAGGGCTGCAGGTCATCGTCCCCGACATGCTGGGCTACGGCGGCACCGACGCCCCGCAGGACCTGGCCCTGTACAGTCTCAAGAACATCGCAGACGACATGGCCGAGCTAGTAGCGCAGGTCACGGGCGACCGCACCACGCGCATCATCCTGGGCGGCCACGACTGGGGCGGCATGGCGGCGTGGCGTCTGGCCAACTGGCACCCGTCGCTGATCCGCGGCGTCTTCAGCGTGTGCACCCCCTACGTGCCCCCCAACCCGCAGTACGCCGACCTCGACACCGTCGTCAAGCTGCTGCCCAACTTCAGGTACCAGGTGCAGCTCGCGGGGCCCGACGTCGAGCGGGAGATCGGGTCGGACCCCAAGAAGATCCGGGGCCTGCTCACGGGTATCTATGGCGCGCGGGGGCCTGCCAAGGAGCCTGTCTTCACGACGGATAAGGGGGTTATCTTTGAGAACCTCGACAAGATGGGCGATTCGCCGCTGCTGAGTGGGGACGAGGTTGATTTCTATGTGGAGCAGTATGCGCGCAACGGGATGCGGGGGCCGCTTAACTGGTACCGGACCCGGAAGTACAACTACGAGGAGGAGCTGGCGCTGCTAAAGGATGGGGAGGCACCAAAGCTGGCGATGCCTGCCTTGGTTGTCGTGGCCGAGAATGATCCTGCCCTGCCGCCTAGGATGTCGGAGGGTATGGAGGCGCACTTTGAAAGCCTGACGAGGGCTACTGTGGGTGGTACACACTGGGCGCTCTGGGACTCGACGGCGGATGTGAATGCTGCTATTGGGAAGTTTGTTGATGAGGTACTGAGCAAGCCTGTGAAGTCCTCTATCTGATTAATTCAATATGAAAGCAAAATCAAAGTCAAGGACAGTTTCAGTTGGATGTGGCATGGCCAGTGATCTTGGGCTCCATGTTGCTGAATGTCTATGGGTGGTGAGGCCGACTCCTAAATCCCTCGCTAATATGCTTCTCTTGCGCAGCATTTTGGGTTGCTGCTCTGCCAACCTCTTTGAGTAGACCGCGTCTCTCTGACTTGCGCTCAACTTCTCTTCCAGTGCTGGGGCCGTTGAAAAACAGCCCCTGTGGTTCTCCGTAGCGAGCATCTACGGCTCCGCGGAATGACCGCTCCGTTTCCCGGCCGGAGATCTATATACCCAGACGATGACGGTCTTCCTGGGCGACCTGGATGCCGGCTGTTGGTATAGTCCTGGACCAGACCAGACGTCCGAGTGTGTCGCTACCACCCGCATCCTAGTCACTGACACCTTCTTACTTGCGCCTTGACTTTCGAAAAGCACACAATGCTTCACTTCATAGAGAACTTCTGCCCTGAGATCTGTGGTGCTTTGGAGGATGTCTTCTTATTTGGTTTGCCGCACATGTGGCAGACTACGTGTGATGTCAGCCTCATGATTCTTTTGGTGATGAGAAGCCGAAAGTCTGGGGTGAGTGATACGTACGGTCATCCTTATAAGCACACTTATTGCAGTATGTGTGACCCTGGGATATCTTGGTCTTGCATTTTGTGCAGGAGCTGAGTTGTTGGTCAGCCATCTGTTGCCGTTGTGGACGAAACCTGGAGTGGAGCCACTCACCTCGCGTACTGAGCATAGGGGTTCTTTGCATTCTTGGATAGAAGCTTGCTCTGGATGACATTTGAGTGTTAGCAATGTACTCTCGTCTCTTTAGTATAACCGAAACATAGATATATCTCACCTTTCCGATACCTGTCTGCCCTAGCGTTGCTGACTTGGATGAAGAAGAGGCGGGAGATCCGTGGTACATCTCACTCTTCTTCTTGACACCAGGTGTGGCAAGGGTTGTCCCTTTGGACAACTTGAGACACTTGGAGCAGACCATGGTTCCTTGCCAGGCCCTTCAGGAATTTGATTTCGGCTGATGAAAATGTGATGGCCAAACGTATGTTGGTGATGTGTGATGACGATTCTGATGGTTGGCGGAGCTGAATGATTACGAGGTAGAGCAGACGTCAAGTTGGCAGGGGCTTAGGTACAACAAACCTCGGTATCAGCGATGATTCAGCCGCCTGGCCAAGCAGTCCAGGGCTCGACTCGGGTGTGGGCCAGTTGGCCCACCCTACCCGTCCAATCCCTGCTCCATCCTAGACCACATGCAGGTACATGGATGCTTTGTCTAACCTTCTTTTTCCTCATCAAATTGCATTGCTGGATTGGGTTTCCAGATGGCCCTTTTCACATGCTTTTGTAATTATGCTTTCTACAAATTTGTTCTCATCAGATAACGGGAAGGATTCGGAAATATCTTATCAATCCGTCGGCCCTGCACCGGGGAAGTGGAAGTGCGTGCCAGTCCGGAGATTCTTCGTGCAACTCAAATTCTCTTCCTTCCCACATCGTCCAGCAACTGAACACCAAGCCATGGAGATGACTACCCTCATGCTCCTCTGGCAATGATAGCAATCATGTCTTTAAGATCTGTATGAAGTGATAGACAGGTACGTGCTATTAATTCCAATTCTGCATTAGCAAGATATCTGTCCCAGCATTTCACATTCCCAAATGACATCCTCCTATGGCACATCCTCCTATGGGACAGCCTCCTATGGGATAATCTCCTATGGGATAACCTCCCATGGAGAATCCTCCTACGGCACACCCTCCTATGGCACACCCTCCTATGGCACATCCTCCTACAACACAACCCCCTACAGCATAACCTTCTATAACACAACCTCCTATGGGACAAGCTCTTTTGGGATAATCTCCTAAGAACAACCTCCTATGAGACATCCTCCCAATTCAAGTGATATATGCCCATATTATGTCCTGATTTCATGGGTACTTTCAGGAGTGGAATATCTATCATTTTGTGGCAAAGTGGCCATACCTTGGGAGTGATGCCTCAAAACTCCATCATTACATCCAGACCAGTCTTCGTGTTATGTGGAAAGATGGGATGACTTTTTCCTGTTATCGGTCTTGCGACTTGCCCCACATGTGAATTCCTGCCAGTATCATTATCAGAATGTAGTTATGGTGTTCAATGGATGTAAATTTGCGTAACTTGTCTAGCTGGCCTGCACCATGGAGCCCACCCATCATCCACACTACGCACCCACTTTCATCAGTCTCTGCATTTCGAGCCAGCATCTAACCCATCAAATCATTCCATACAATCCTGCACTTGATCAATATTGATGATGACAGACAGCACCGAGATGCGCCCTGAGGAGTGTCCTCCTGGCCTCCGCCTCAGTCAAGTCTCTCTCAGCAGCAAGCAACGCGTCTTCCCTGAGCTGCAGAACGCGACCCATGATTTCGCGTTTGCTTTTGACATCGACGGCGTTCTCTTGCGCGGCAAGCTACCTCTTGATGGAGCCAAGCAGACCCTGGAGATGCTCCAGGCAAATTCTGTCCCCTTCATCCTACTGACGAATGGAGGAGGACTGTCAGAACTTGACCATGCAGCGCGTCTTGGTCTGCGACTAACAATGTCGATTGACGAGGAGCAGTTTGTCCAGTCCCACACCCCTTTCAAGAAGTTTGTCGAGCAGTACAAAGACGACTGGATTGTTGTCCTTGGTGGCCATGGTTCTGCTGTCAAGGAGCTTGCTGCTACCTACGGTTTCAACCCTGAGAAGATCATCACGAGCAGCGACATTGCCAAGCACCACCCAAGCATCCACCCGTTCCCTGTAAGTCGTTGAGCCGTATACGGACGACAAGACTTTTCGAGGGTGCAGAATGACTTATGGCGTTGCAGGAGATCTCATCCAGCTACCACGACAAGTACGGCAATATTGCAGATGACTTCTCCCACGAGGAGAAGATCGCTGCCGTCTTTGTCTTTACGTCTCCACGTGACTGGGTAAGAGCACAATTACTGACCCGATCCTAGACCATGTTGGCCCATCTGCTAATCCCAAAACCTTGCACAAAAGTGTCTGGACCTTCAGATCTGCATCGACCTCCTACTCTCTGCCAATGGCCGACTAGGAACCCGATCCGCACTCAACGGCAATCCCAAGCTCCCAAACCACGGCTATCAGCAGGATGGCCAGCCTCTGATCTTCTGGTGCAACCCGGACTTGCAGGTAAGTAGTTCTGCCTATAAGAGACCATATTCACACAATCTAACACTTACACTAGTGGGCCACTCCCCATGCAACTCCCCGGCTCGCACAGGGCGCCTTCCGAGCAGCGCTCGAGGGCGTCTGGACGTCCCTGACCAAGGGAAAAGCGGACCTCCAGTCGTGGACCTGTGGCAAGCCGACCACGACCACCTACGACTATGCCGAGCAGATCCTGCAGAAATACCACCAGAAGATCGAGCCCCTCTCCACCACCCCGATCCGGAAGGTCTACATGATTGGTGACAATCCGGAGAGTGATATCTGTGGTGCCATCCTTGCCAACGAGACCTCCACCCTCGAGTGGAAGAGCGTCCTTGTGGAGACTGGTGTGCACAAGGCTGGCACCAAGCCTGCATACAAGCCGACTGAGACCAAGACCAATGTTTGGGAGGCTGTCAGATGGGCCGTTGACAACGAGACCAAGGTGGACGTTGGTGAGCTGCCTGAGGCTTGATTGAGTGATTGAACTGCTGGGTGTTGTGTAAAATTGACTGTTTGCTTGAGTGATGCATTGATGGCTCACCGGAAGGGAGTTCTAAGGGGGTAAAAGCCTTGTGATTTGATTTTGATTTTGATTGGAGTTTCTCCTGAACAGGAAGACAAGATATGTGGCCTTGTGACGGACCACAGGCTCTGGACTTTTGCAGATACAATTGGTATATCTGCCTTGGCTTTTTAAGCCAATCCCAGGTACAAAGTAGCTTTAAAAAGGAGATTGAAGATCCACACGCTAGGAAACAGAGGGTATACCTAAAGGAGATTTCCCCATAGGGTCTTATCCTATACGAGGTTATCCTGTAGGAGATTATTCTTTAGAGGCTATCCTATAGGAGGTTATCCTCGAGTACTGTAGGAGGCTGTCCTGTAGGAGGTTGTCCTGTAGGAGGTTGTCTTGTAGGACCTGGTACTATGAGAGGTCATACTATAGGACTTGTAGGTTGTAGGAGATAAGGAAAGGGATTGTACGGGTGTGCCCTCTTATTTTGCGTGTGTGAATCTCTGATCTCTTAAAAAGAACAAATGTGGCCAATCTCAGTCTGCTTGAGAGGACGATGATTCATTTCAGTGTACCAGATTCCCAGATTGGAACCTGGAACTCGTGATTGAAGACATGCATCCAGCCCATGATTCCAAATGTCTTCTGTACTACTGAGGAGAAGCAACAGGCAGAACCTTCCAAGACAGGTGTCAAAATGATGCTTGCTCCTGCATGGCAATTTCAAAGCAACTTGTCCAGATGTCCTCTAACCAGCCCGTTATTAGTGTGGCCTTAAGGGCTTGGCAGTGAAGGAAGTCTGCCATAACAGCTGGTCATGCCAGCAGGGATCTTGTACCTCCCAGAATCCTTCGTCTTATCTTGGTTGCCCAGAAATTCGAGATCGATCATGCTGACTCCCCAAGAGTTCCTGTCCCCATACTGCAGAAAGCTTGACCCCGGCTGCCCCACCACACATCGAGGTACTAGGATTTCTCCCCCAGGCGCCAGAAACGTATTGATTTGCGTGCGGCTAACTCTGCCTGGAGAGGAATTGCAACCACACCTCCAGCCTACCAGCCTACTAGGGCAGTTGAAAGTTCGTAGTTGGCCTACCCTGTCACCAATTCCCCTCCTCCCACCCCGATCGCGTGCCCGTTCTGGGGCCCATGTGGTTGGGAACAGGAGGTGGGCCGAGGCTCTCCCATTTTCTTCTTCCTGCTCCTTCTCCACTGGCTGCATGCTTTCACTTGTGCGACTCGATTACCTCCTCCGCTGCCTCCCCTCCAAACTCCGTCGGGTAAGCGTAACGGCTGACTAGGCTGTAGATTGGCGGGCTAGAAGCCAGGAGGAAGGAGCAACGGCCAGAATGGAAGCAAAGATGACCAACGGCGTAGGCCCGCTGAGCCGCTCCAGCTGCATGAGCCATGCAATGAATCTGCCCAAGGTTGCAGGATGCGGCTGCGTATATCAGGTGAGTTGTTCTCTCCGTTGGTGCTTGTCGGTCTGACGCACCCTGTCCTTCATGACATACAGTACGTCCTTGGTGTCTACCGCCCTTGCCTTCTTGTTGTTGTTGTCTACCTCTGATGCTTGTATTCACTTGATTACAAGCCAAATCATATCTTGGTTTTTTTTGGGGGGGGGGGATTCTGGAAGGTGCTTACCTGTTGCCCGACACATCCGTTGCAGTCCATGTTCCACCCCATAGCTGCTCCGCCGAGGAGATGACAGCCGCAAAATGTCACCCTACTGGCGTCGCTCCAGGCGATCGCTGTTCAACCTCCGACTACTCACCTCGGCTGCGCTCGTTATACTCTTTCTCTGGGCAACACTCCCCTATGACAACGCCCTCCGCTCATCGGCGCGGTTCAACACCCACCGACTCATGACCTTCCTCAGAGGTCCACTGAGAAACGAGCGCTGGTTGTACAAGCCGGCACCATTCCCTCTGGACTGGTCGCGTGACGTCGCCATCATCCTAAAGACAGGGTACGGAACGCACGAGAGGGCCCTGGCGTGGATCGAGGCGCTGCCCAGCGGCATCAGCCCGGAGAACGTCTTCATTGTTGGCGACTTTGACGCCCAGCTTGCGACTAGGACTGGCTGGCGGTCCGGCTTGAAGATTCACAATGTCATCGAGCGGATAGTGGACGAGGGGCCTGCGGTGTGCGGTGGTGCTCGCTGCCCCCGTGCTGAGAAGTACCTGAACCTGAAGGCCGCCGTCTCGGCCGGCGAGGACGAGCTGGCGAGGACTTACTCAAGGTCCTTCGGCTGGGAATTGGATGCGATGAAGGTAGGCGCAGAGACAACCCTCGAGCGTACCGTGCTCCCGCTGACACCGGTGAAGTTCATACCTGGTCTTGAGTTGGCATATCGCGCGATGCCGAATAGGAAATGGTTTATCCTCGTCGACGACGATACCTATCTGATCTACCCTTCGCTCAACTCCATCCTTGGCCACTTTGACCCCTCTGTGACTCATTGTAAGTGTTCTGGATGCGGACAATACTGGTCCTTACTCATCCCAGAATCGTTCACCGGAACATTGCCCCTCAAAGTCCACATAAACCTACTGACTAACACCAAAACAGACCTCGGCAATGCAGTAGGCGACTACAGCCAACGCTTTGCACACGGCGGCTCCTCCATAGCCCTCTCCCGTGCAACAATGCAAGCCCTCTTTGCCCCAGCCAACCACCATGCCGTATTAAAGGCACGCCAGGCCTCCCTTACCGAGACGTGGGGCGACCGGCTGCTAGCAGACGCGCTCCTACGGCTCAGCGTACCTGTGGACGAGGACGCCAGTCGCTTCTTCAACGGCGAACAGCCTTGGGCCTCACGCCTGCGCCCGGACCGCCTCTGCGCCCCCGTGGCGACGTTTCACCACCTTTCGACAACGGGCGAGATGGCAGAGGTGGGACGCCTGTTCAGAGAAACGGCCGACCCGGTCCTCTGGGTTGACTTGTGGGACATGTTTTCCAGCTTTTCCAGTGGGGGTCGCCGGCGGGAGAACCGGGCGGCAAATACTGCTCAGCCGTCTGCCAGCTTCTCTTCCTCGGCCGAACGGAATGATGAAGCTTCACCTGGGCGGCCGGGCTGGGATCACGTCGGGCAGTTGGACGAGCACACCGAGACGTCCACCAGCTTGAGGGATGCGCTTGGCTGCTCCCGCCTTTGCAAGTCCAACAGGAAGTGCCTGGCCTGGACTTGGGATAGGAGGCTAGGGCTTTGTCACACGAGCCCCTGGGTGACCGTGGGTAGGGAGGCGGCAGGGCTGAGGTCCGGGTTGAACGTGGATCGGTTTGAGGAATTGGCTGGCGAGTGTCGTTAGATATACCCCTTTGAGCTTGAACGCACGTCGCTGAGAAAAAGTATCCTGACTAAAATGGAGACTAAACACTGTTCTGAAAATAACTACATCATTGTGGCAACACGGGCAGTACAGTGTGAAGTGTCACTGACCTGTGAGAGTCCGAGAAAGACCAACAGTCAGAGATCCACAGGTAGTAGCGGTACTATTGATTTCATTGCAACTCTGAACTAACAGTACACATCGACACCTCTCAGCCCTTCAATCTCATCTCCGCCAGCAACTCTTTCACGCTCTTCCCGGAAGAAGCATCAGCCGTCTCACCCCTCACCTCGATCTCCGGCGGGGCCAGCTTCTCGTTGGCGCCCTGGTCCTTCTCCATTTGGATGACAGCCCACCGGTGCTTCAGGCTGGCCTTCCACGACTCGGCGCTCCGATGCTCCTGCCTGACGCGGCCCCGACGGTCCGTCTTGGTCCACTTCTGCTCCAGCAGCTGGAACAGCTCCCGGCTGTGCGGGGGAAGGTATTCGAGGCTGGCGATCTTGTGGTATCCTGCGAAGCGGAACCGGGTATTTTTACCATAACTGCCCAGGACTTGCTCGAAGACGGCGATGGGGTCAAGCGGGTAGAGGGATAGGTCTGGGGAGTATGGGGGCTCGGGTTCTGGGTTGGGGGGTTTGTTGTCCTTGGTTGAGCCTATGTTCTTTCCAGACTCCTGTGATGTCCTTCCCTCAGGCTGTTCACCATGCTGCTCTTTGGGATGTTGCGACTCGTCGTTGACCTGGGTGTCCTTGACAGGCAATTTCTCACCGGGTACCTCGTTAGTGAGAGCACCCGCCTCCTGCGTGAGGTTTCCGCTCTCATGGATGCTGTCCCACTTCCCCCCTTCGGACTTGACCGACTCCCTCACAGCAGTGGCCTTGGCTTCATTCAGCTGCTCCTCCCTGAACCTCTCGCCCCCGGGGAGAATATGCAGGTTTGACTTGGCAAAGATGACGCCGTGAGATTCCCAGCGGGGGTTCGCATCAAGGAAGAGTACGATGTACTGGAGCTTGTCGGGCTCTTCTGGGCAAGCATTGAGAGTGCGCCTCAACGTGTTGGTCAGGTACTTGCCCTCATTTTGGGGGTCCCAGTAGTGACTGTATATGTCATCTTGTGAGAAGAGACGCTCTGCGACAGACTTGCGAGGGGCCATGCCAGGTGGAAGGTTCTCGAGAGACCCCGCTGCCTCCGCTGTCGTGCCGAGCGTCCCATCAGGCGATGAGGCTTGTGCTGCTCTTTTGCGGAGCGCGGGCGGGACGTAGGCCATTGTGGATGTTGGTTGCGATGCAATGTGGAAGGGCTGAGTTTTGTGGCAACGAATTTTCATGTTCACACGGGGCCGTTCGGGGAGTGGGAGGGGCACATAATGAAAAAGGTGAAGATTGATACCGATCAATCGGCCTCCTGCATGATATGCAAAAGATCAGTCACATTTGCGCAAGTTTTGGATCCTTGCCAGATTGTTTGGTTGCCTAGGTGGGTTTAGGGGCGTGGTTGGCTGCCTGCGGTCATTGTGCGACGTCCGAGTGGGAGCTGCGTGAGGCTCAAGGGACGCTTGTCGGTGACGACGTCCCACCGATCAACAATCTAATTTCCAGCATCAGTCAAATCAACGTGTGCATATATCTGACGGCTCATGGGTTTCATGGATTTCCTTTAAATCTGAGGCCAAGATGGGAAAAAGAATTAAGCCATAACTCACAAGTCAGGGCTCCAGACTAAGAACCAAACCTATGCTATTGTTCATGTCTCCCCGTGTCTTGTTTTTCGTCGTCCTCTATGGCCCCTTTCAGACCACTCAAGTACTCAATATAAAATGTGACGATATTGCCCTCCATTACACCCACATCACCCACTCCTTATTTACGCCATACGCTCATTGTGGTAGTATACTTACCTTAACACGAATCCTCGTTAACCTCTAGGGGCTGAGCCCTCCTTACCATCTAGTGGCTGCCCCATATGTGCCTATCACACTAACACTACCCCAAATGGGTGTTAATATCCTCATAATTATGAGGCTGTGGCCATTTCGCCCTCATCCTCCGACTTGTTGGCATTAAGAAAACTCATCATTATTCCGTATGATGCAAATCTTCGGCGCTATAGTGCTGAGATCCAGTTCTCTAGGAGGCAAGTCGAGAAAATCATTGAGAGCGTCGTCGAACTGCTGTCTGGTAATAATGTCTGCTGCTGCAGGGGCGTTGGCATTCCCCATATTGGTATCCTGTACTTTACTAGTTGCAACTTGAGGCATAGTCTCCTTAGTAACCTGCGTCTTAGGCTGAGCTATGGCTTGTGTGGCCGCAAATGGGTTCTTTTCCAGAACCCTAAGGTAACCGTGAGGGTAGGAGAGTCCCTACTGCCGTGTAAGGCCTGCGGGCTGTTCCTGACTAGAGGTGCCATATGGCGACGGAAGAGGTCCTAGCGTGGGTTGCCAATCGCCATTTTATAGCTGCCCAAGGCCAGCCGAAGGCCGAGCAATTCCACCTCCAGCCATAAGCTGCGCCATTAACATTGGCTGCCCTGAGCCTGTGATACCTAATGCCTGGCCCTGTTGGGTAGAAGTACCTCCAGCTATATACTGTACTATTAATATTAGTTGCCCAGAGCCTACAGAGCCTAATACCTTACCCCATTAGGCAAAAGCTCTTAGTATACCAACTAAAAACCTATTAGCACCTATTACAGCCTTCTATAATCAAGCCTAGTTATTCCCTATACATACCACACTATAATCTAATATCAAAGTATTTTTTAAAACTTTTAAGTCTAATTAGATATAAATTTATTTCTTAATCATACCATTACTATAGGTAGCAATAATCTCCTCTTATAACATCTTCTCTAACTCACCTAGTAGTATTTACTACCAAATATATACTTTATACTTAAGGCTTTTTAAAATAATAAAATTCCTTATATCCTACTTTATATATAGCTAACTATATCATAATTCCTAAGACATATATCCCCTATAATATTAGTTTAAATAATTAATAATAATCCTAATAGGACAATTCTACTCTTTTATTACCTAATAAAAGGACTTCTATATTTATTTAACAAAAAATACCCTAAAGGCCTTTATAAGGGCCATATTATAATTAACTATATTAATAATAAGAAAGTACATATCCTCTAAAGTAGCTAACTTCTTATAGTATAAGAATTAGTTTAGTTAACCTTATAAAAACCTAATTATCATATTAAGGTTATAACTTAACATACCCTTTAGTATATTTATTAAAACCCTATAATATAAGTAGATAGCTATTATTCTATTAGATAAGAAGATATAATATTTCCTTATTATATAATAAGGACTACTATATACCTAACACAACTTACCCCTATTTAAGGCAAGCCTCTTATTTAAGGGACCCTTATAGTTTAAAGTAAGTATACTATTTAAGGCCTCTTTCTACATTTAGTCCTAAATCTTTTAATTATATTACTCCTCCTTATCAAGATCTTCAATAAGATTAATAACATTTAAAATCACCTTTTAGTATCTTACTTTAACCCTCTTATTATAAAGAGACTACACTATAACTAATATATTACCTAAACTATAATATAATTCAATAATATTAAAACAACTAATAATTATTACAACCCCCTTATATATACTTAGATCTACCTTTACTATAACACCACCTATAACTATAAATATTAACACTATAAAGTTCATATTAAGCCTATTAGGGTCCTTAACTATAATACTTATAACTTCTCCTAATATATTACTTTTAACTATTATCTCACTTAGCTTCAACATAACTAGCTTCTTAAGTAAGAACTCCACCAATACTTACTTAAAGCCTTCTACAATTAAGTTAAGTTTATACTTATATAATCTAATTTATAACAAATAAACTATTCTAGCCCCACTAAGTACCCAACTTAGGGTTTAACTTATATTACCTAATATAAAACCACATCCCTATAGGTTTATATTTTAACCTATAGGTTATCTACCACCATCCTATTCTTAATTACCACAAGTTAGTATACTATTAGTATCTTAACTAACTTAAACCCCCTATATAATAAATAAGTCTATTTATATTAATTTTATCCCTTTATAAGGTATAGTTATAGAGTTATTTAAGGGTGTTATACTTAGTAGCTAACCATAAGGTATAAATATTATAGTTATATAATAATTAAACAAAGGTTATTTAATCCTATAAAAAACTATAGTCTTTATTAGTAGATATGAGACTTAACTCTAAGAGGAAGTATCTCTCATCTTATAACGGTAGATTAACTCATGAGTAGGTGTAGTTGAGCGGATAAGGGAAGAAAAAAGGAAAGAAAGAAAAAAAAACAATCTCCAGGCTGCTAGCGTGTTAGGTCAACCCTTTGAAATTTGAAAATACTGCGATTCATTTCATCTAAACATTCGCGATGAGCTCTTCTTACCTTACACTATCCCATGGGCTACTTTTCTAGCCAGGGAGCTGATCTGCTCTCCCGTTCAAAACCTGACACCTATCATTACGATTTCGGGATTGGTGTCTCTTCCAATACGTACCTTCATGCGGATTACATATTATTTAGATGATTCGGAGTTCCCAATCGCAGCCCTGGAGGGACCAGCAAGATTCCTTGTGTATAAATCTGGCTTTGCATACTCTTACCAACCAGCTGTAGTTCTCATGTCACACTCGGAGGCTGAGACCTGTACACAATGCTCCGCACACTATAAAGCCGGGAGTTGGGGACAATGAAGACTCTGCAAGCACACTTTCAAGTTTACCTAGCAAGTCTTAGGAAAAGCACTGCCCTGTGTGATTGGCGCACGAAAATTACTTTTCCGGATTCGGGCATCTTAATTTTGGCATTAACCCCTTGAATACCTAGACTGTTACCGGATGATGGAGTGTATGAGAACCGAGATGATTCACCGCGCCTGAGTCTCGTACCGGACTATTTTGCCCACTGGTAACCATTCTGCCCTGTCGTCCTCCCCTCGTACTGGTACCGTTCCTCCAATGCAAAGTACTTGTTAAACCCGACCCCCTCGCAGACCTCGGCATAAGACAGGACAGTGGGAGGCTTTCCGACGGTGAAGGACCCCTTGATGGCCTCCAGCGTCTCACGGATGCTCTTCAGCTTGGCCGCGACAAGAGTCCAAGGGTAAGCCACGGCGCTGTAGCCCAGCTCGCCCAGCTCCTTGGCCGAGAGGTTGTCCGTCTTGCCGCCCTCGATGATGTTCGCGAACAAGGGGAAGTCGAGGTCCTTCCTGAGGCGTGCCATGGTCTCACGGTCGGGCAGAGCCTCGACGAACACGGCGTCCACGCCGATCTCGATCGCCTTCCTCGCCCTTGCGAGCGCTTCGTCGTACCCGTGGATGAGGCTGTCGGTCCGGGCCATGATCCAGATGTCCCGGCCCTCGTCCCGGGCGTCAACTGCAGCTTGCCAGCGCGCATATGCCTCGCTCCTCGATACGACGCTCTTGCCCGCTGTGTGACCACACCCTACAAACTATTCGTTAGTCATCTGTTCTCAAAGATTAGAAGGTGATCTTATCTCTGTGCCTCACTTTTCGGCCAACTTTGATCTTCAATCATGATTCCGGCGGCACCTGCGGCTGCGAAGCTGTACGCGTTGAATTAACAACCGTCATTTCAAAGGTGCAAAAGCCAGACACGTTGGCGAGATCTTACCCTTCCACTGTCCTCCGAACATTCATGGGTCCTCCATACCCAGTATCGCCGTCGACGAGCACCGGGACGTGAGTCTCCCTGACGACCTCTTGTACCTTGGCAGCGACCTCTTGGAAGGCAATGTAACCGGTATCGGGGAGGCCGAAGGCAGAGGCCATCGCGTAGCCGGCGAGGAAAACAATGGGAAAGCCAGCCTCCTCGCAGAGGCGAGAGCTGAGAGCGTCGTAGCTGCACACATGGGCGAGGATCTTGGAAGGGTCCTCGTGGGCCTCCTGCATCAGGGACCGGATTTTGGAGGCCTGCAGAGATGGGATCTTCCCGCGGCTGTGATCCAGACTGATCGTCACATGGTGGCCGTCTCTTTTGATCAATGTGGGTTTACTCGCTTCGAAGTGGAAGGGGTATGGGTTGGTGTTGACTGTGGACTTCGACATGATTGTGATTTGAAAGTACGATATGTCGTGTGGCTAGAATTGCAAAGATGATTTGGCTCAACACCTAAGAATTTTCAACTGTGCTGGAAGAAAGTTGCCAGTAGTTCTAGAAGACGACGCGGAACAATTTATATACACATCCCAATGACTCTGAACAACTTGTGTTCACATTTTAATGAATGCCGTTTTCAATTAACATGTGAACCCCACGTCCGGTCCTCGGAGGTCAGGTGTCACTGAGATCACTCGAAAGGGTGAACTCAATCGCCAACCTGAGCATCCGGGATGATGAGCGGAGCGTGGCGAGGCACTGGGTAGAAGACCGGGCGGACTGAAGCGGACAGACACGGACAGACACGGGCCGGAGTGGGGATCTCGGCGAACGGTAGGTCATGTCTCCCCTCCCATCACGACCTTGGCAAGTCCTCTAGCGTTGTCAAACCGCGTTTTGCAAGCCATCAAGCCAGGCAAAGTCTCTCGGATGAGTGTGAAGACCTTGGCTCATCGTTGAGACTGACGTTTTGCAGGCGGGGGTGCTGTGCGGAGCTCGTCTCATGGGCTGTGAGGTTGAGACCGATCCGGGCTGGAGATCTTCCCGAGGTACATCTCGTAAAACTATCGCCACGAAGCTCTCTGCCACTGGGGATAATAAGGGAAGAATCGCGATGGACCAGGTATCAGCACGATCTCCTCGCGTTAGACGCACCTATGTCGCCTGTGACTCCTGTCGCTCCCGAAAGGTGAGGTGCGCCGTGGGCGAGAAACCTCCTTGCGCAAAGTGCCGCCGGGAGCATCGAGAATGCCGATTCGACCACCGCCCAACGGCTTCCAAGCATAGAGACCGGCCCACCTGGGCGAAGCCATCCCCGTCCCAGCTGCGTGACCCGGATTCCAATGCCAATGGATCACCAGACAATCTCGTCACACAGCCTTCACGGATAGGAGTGTCACCACGTGGCGCAGCCGTGGCAGACCTTCCAGGAGGCAGCGATCCGGAATGGCGTGGCGGCTGTTCACGTGGCCCTCCTTCGTTTTCTGACCGGGTAACGACGAGCCTCGTGAAGGGCCCCAACGATGCCCTGGATGTCTTATCAGAAGTGGCGGGCGTGCTTCACAACGGCGCAGTATCTCCTCCTGAGGAAACTCTCCGAAACCGCTCATCCGATCCTGCCCCTGTTGCTGTCCCTGCAAATGAACGACCAGACTGCCATAGTGGAGTAGGTTTTCACATCCTGGCACTGTCTGAGCCCACCGATGCGACCTTGGATATGTGGGACAGGTGTCGGTTCGTCCGGCAAGGCTGGTTTACTTCCCAAGAGGCAGTCACCTATGTTGATTTGTGAGATCTTATCCGCAAAACTGTCAGCATCTCCTTTTGTTGCTCAGCTGATCGTCCCCGCAGATTTTTCAAATACCTTTCCCCTTTGTCCGCGGTTGCTGTCGATCAATTCCGCGACCACGAAGCCCATGCTGGCTTGATATATGAGGAGGCCATGTTGTGCTGTGCGATCCTGATGATATCTTCCCGCTTCTTCCTGCTTCCTGGTGCAGGGGCCGAGTCTAGGAGCCACATGATTCATAACAAGCTCTGGCAATACTGTGAGCTGATGGTGAAACGCATCATGCTTGGGCAAGAGAAGTTGTCGTCTGCCAAGATGAGAATCATTGGCACCATCGAAGGGTTGATGCTCATATCTGACTGGCATCCTCGTGCCATTCACTTCCCACCCGACACAGAGGGCTGGGACGCCTTGCTGGTTGACACCTTCTACGAGCGCAACAGCCGCACACGGACAAATGGTCAGCAGCCCCTGGTACGCTGGCGCAATGATGTCTTCGAACCGGCAAAGAGGGCAAGCAGAATGTCATGGATGCTGCTTGGCCTTGCTACCAATTTGGCGTACGAGCTCGGAGTGCTGTCCGGCGGCCAGCATCCGAACCCGGGAACTGGCTTTGAGAATCCGCGAAGGCTTCGCGTCCAAAAGTTGCTTTACAGCTACATGACGCAAACGGCCCTCGGACTGGGCTACAACTCTGTCTTTCCGGAGAGCGTTTCGGCCGCAGCATCCCAGCCCTCCCTCAGACATGAGGGAGAGTCCTCAGAAAATACCTGGAACACCTACATGAATGCTAACTTGGAGTTCGTCCGTCTTTCCAAGCTGTCTTCTGCCATGTTTTTCCAGTCTACGGCACACTTGCAAGCTCTGTTGCTGAATGACAACTATCCCGATGTGATTGACCATTTCTTGTCGTTATTATCGAAGTGGGAGATGGATTTCGAAGCAATTAGCAATGGTAAGGATCATTAACTGTAGCTTTATCCTGTTACTTGTACCGATCTGTTCTCCTGAAGTCCTCTAGTGACTTGAAGTTGATTTGATCCACAGAAGTCGCGAAGCCCCTTCGAGACTCGTTACTTATAGAAGTTTACAACCTGAGAGCCTGCATCAATGCAATCTCAATGCAGGCAGTGGTTCATAGGGCAAATCGAGCCTCCTCTGGGAATAGCACTACGGACGGTCTTTCATCGTACATGACTAGTCATGACACTCGACTTCTCCGACAAGTCATCTCGGACAGCAGCCGGGTTCTTAACGTTGCGACATCAGACGCTTTCCGGGTGCATCTTGCGTATGCGCCCGCTCGCATAAGAATCAGCGTTATATCTTCGTCGGTCTTCTTACTCAAGGCTATCGCCATAGGTGCACCGTCCACGGAGGTGCCTGCTCTTCTACATACCTTGGACCGTTGCACTGCGACCTTCAAGAAGTTCGCCCCAGATGACATGGACTTTGCGCTTCGATACGCCCAACTAGTCCAGGAGCATACCGCATATCTGCGGAGGACCCTCGCGCCTGGGCTGGCAGGCCCTTCGGTGGTAGAAGCCGGGTCGGACCAGAACATTCCGGGCTACTGGTCTGATCTTGCAGCCAGTCTTCCGGCCATGCCGAGTGGAAGAGCAGGCAATGACGGCATGGAATTTGACTTGAACGGAGGCTGTAGCTTCTTACCTTTTGACTTGAGCATGGCCCCGTTCGGCGATAGTGTCGATCAGCTATCCCGGGGCGTTGAGGCCAACTCGCTTGACTTCCTGTGGAACCTCCCGGAAGTAGGTGTATGATAAAAATGGCAAGGGAATAAAAACAGCTATGGCTCAGACCATATGGATCTCTCCCGTTCTGGCAGACCAGAAATCCTTAACTTAGGCCCAGATGCTCGACGAAAGCCAGTGTGGCCAAAGTCAGTGTGATAAACAGACAGAGGGCGCTATACCTCTTTCGGAATTATTTTTCAAACACTAAGGGTATCCTGTGTTTAGACAGGCTTAAACTAGGACTTAGCATATACCTCCCACCCCACTATAATTTCCCCTCTGTACTAGGCGTTTTCTGGTAAAGATCTATATACTTTTTGAGTATTTCTTATATCTATACTAGCTTTTTTCCCAGTATATAAACTAGACACTAGTACCTAGTATAGCTACTAGGATAGCTTTTAAAAACCAGCCCTATACTAGACCCTTATAAGTAACTTCTCACTTATATATATAGTGGGCTTAGTATAGAAGTTACTTCTCACTAGCTTTAGCCATACTAACTTTCATCAAGTATCTAACCCTTAGTAATAAGTAATACTCTCAACGTACTTGAGGCACCTCAGCGAACGTGTAGAACGAGCACACATATCCCCTCTCAAACAAAGCTCTGTCGAAAATCGAAGGGGTTAAGCTTAAACTACGAATGCGCGCCTTTATTAGGCTAAGCGAAACCCTGGCATCCGGCTCGCATAATGATCACGAAGTCCCATTTTCCTTGGATTCCCGCGACGGCCCGCGTCGATCCGTGGTTAACCTCTAGCTGTGTTCTCGTGAGCGACCAGCCCCGCGAGACTTATCCCGGCCGGGACTTGAATCTATCCTGATGGTGGCTTTACTTGCCCACAGTAGCTCCTCGACAGGAACAATAGCCAAGAATGTCTGGCAGCTAGGCATTCCGGGGAAATCTGGGGTAACTGGGGAGTTGGGGTCCTCGGCACATGAAGCGAGGCTGCCTTCCGGATCATTGATACTATAAATATGCCCGCTGGGCCTGTGTTGATATTGGTTTCTTCAGATCTGATGTCTCAGCCTATACTGACCCCATCAATTTTCCTTTGTGCCCCTTTGCTTTTACTCTCGGTCAATGAATGCAGATATGGCTGTCGGATGCGAGACCAATTCGAAAGCCGAGGCCGATATAATTCACGAGAAAGGCAATGATGCTGAGTGTGCTCACGTCGAGCACACTGATGGACGAGCTGCGATGGCAGACGGGGACCCAGAAAACGGCCGGACAGAAGAGAAAAGGTTGGTCCGAAAGCTAGACTGGGTTATCCTTCCGGTCTTATGGATTATGTACTGGTTCAAGTAAGCAAATCCGGTCAACTAGGAAAGAATTATTGACCAATGTCTCAATAGCTACCTTGATCGTAATGCTATTACTGTGGCTCGCCTCGATGGCATGGAAGACGAACTGAACATGACATCGACCGAATACCAGACATGCGTCTCGATTCTCTTTGTAGGATACATCTTGGGTCAGGTACCGAGCAGTAAGTTGCCCTGTTTCTTGCTCGGCTCTTCGTTCAGGGGCTACTGGTGACATGTGCCAGACATGCTCATGACACGAACACGTCCCTCCCGATTCATGGCGGCAGCAATGGCTCTTTGGGCCATCGTGAGCACTCTGACCGCCATAGCAAAGGACTTCAAAGGCCTGCTGCTCACCCGGTTCTTCCTCGGGATAACCGAAGCGCCTTTCTACCCGGGCGCACTGTACATGCTAGCAACGTTTTACACCAGACAGGAGATCGCAACGAGGATCTCCATTCTCTTCACGGCCAATATCTGCGGCACCGCTTTTGCCGGCTTGATAGCCATCGGCGTATTCCAAATGGATCAAGTAGCTGGAATCAGCGGATGGAGGTGGCTTTTTATAATTCAAGGCGCCATCACATTCGTCATTTCGGTTGCGTCAGCTTTCATCCTCCCTGACGAGCCTCTCCAAACCCACTGGCTATCAGAGGACGAACAGAGGTTGGCGCACTCTCGGATCGCCAACGATACCGTTCAGCGTCGAACAAATACAAGTACCTGGACAGGGCTTGTTGAAGCAAGTCGCGACCCTCGCCTCTGGGTTCTGATCTTTATGCACCATCTGCACATGGCCGCGAGTAATTACAAGAATTTCTTTCCGACTATTGTCGAGACCTTGGGCTTCAGTCGGAATGTCACACTTGCCCTCACATGCCCTCCGTATCTCATCTCCGGCGCTATCTCGGTAGCATGGGCTGCAAGCTCTGGTATGTGTTGCCTACCATTTTTTTCTTGTCCTTCACTGAGAGAACAATTAGGCTATTTTAACGACAGGATTTGGCATGTTACAAGTGCGAAATGTATCGCTGTTTTAGGTTTCGTTCTGGCTTGCAGCACGCTCAACACCGGTGCTCGGTATTTCGCCATGTGTGCTTTTGCGACTGGTGTCTATGCTTGCAACAGCATAATCCTCGGATGGGTGTCAAGCACATGCGGACAGACAAGAGAGAAGAAGGCCATCTCGCTCGCAATGGTAAACACAATTGCCACTATCTCACCTATATATACCCCGGTAAGCTTTCCTACATCAAGTTCCTACACGTTTCGAAATCCAGACTGATTGTGTCGAAGTATCTCTGGCCGTCATCAGATGAGCCTCGATACACCATAGCCATGCTTTCAAGCGCTGCATTTTCTGCGGCCGCGGCTGGCCTGGCATGGGTCTTAAGATGGATGCTCGTGAGAGAAAATCGAAAACTTTTGCGATCTGGTGGAGACAGGGCGCTGCTATATCCATGCTAATGATGGCGGCCAATGTGCTTGCCCAACCTGCCAAATCTTTTGCTGACAGAGTTTGTACTTGGAATTAGGATTTATCATGCAGCTGTTTGTAAACTCACTTGTAACTTGGAAGCAACAGAACGAGGATACTTGTGCTTCATTCTCGCGCCCCCGGTAGAAGATGAGTCTATTAGCGGCCTATAATACTGTCACCTTGTTTCTGGGTCAGGGACTGACCAGCATATTGACCTGAAGCCTCAGCAAATTTTGCATCTCAGTCTCAGAATTGAGATGTCCCTGCCAACACTCTGTCAAGCCTTTGAGTAACATTGAGTGTTGGACGGAGCGAAAACACAGGCGGTCAATTGTGCTGTAGGAGTAACTCTGTAATTGGAGGGCACTATGGTGCAGGGGTTATGAGCCACTGTACAACCTGGTTTTGCCAACGAGGCCTACCTAGGCACCTAGGTAGTGCAGGGGCTAATAGGTAAGTATCTAGGTACCAAGTACAGGCTGGCAGACCCTGGCAGCCTGGCTTATTAGCGGCATGTGACCTTCGGGCCAACAGTGAAGAAACGCTCCAGGTGAGTGGAACGTTGGTTAAACTTGAAGAAGCTCTCCTAAGCATCGCGTGCCGACGCCACCTTGAGACGACACACGAACAACAACTACGAGCCAGTTTTCGTCGTTCGGGCTCAGTCTAGCCGCATGGTGATTGAAAACGCCTCCGTTGCACTTGATGCTACGCATCGTCTCAAGTCTCGACCATCTACCATGTTATCCAAACTTCGCAGGCTGATGCGGCGGCATAGTCCGGAGTCGCTCATTCAAACAGAGGACAAGGAAGAAGAAGTCTACAAGCCGCGCCCAGACGATTATCCAATCTTTCCACCAGCCTCTCCAAGTCATCTCATCCAGAATTCGGACCAGGAATGGGCGAGAATTGATCAAAGGAAATTTGCCGCGCCTCAAGGCATATTTGAGGACTCGTCGCTATATGGATTGTACCGCCTGTACGAGGTTATCGTGCTCGACAAGGTCTTTGCGTATAGAAACGGGCTGGAAATGTTCTGGAGGCAAAGGACGTGGGCGATCAAAGACATTGCTGACCCTAAGGACGATGACCCAGAGCGGTATGCTTTCCTCGCTGGTTGCACTTACCTGCTTGCCAGATCTTTCAACCAGAGAGTTAAGCTGGGGCTGAATCGACAGATGCCAGCCATTCTGCTTCATGAGCAAGTAGAAGAGTGCAGGAATCAGCCGGATCATTTGCGCCAATATGAGCAGGTCCCTGAGTGGGCGCAAGCTGCAAAGCCCTTGGAGGAAACACTATTTATCCCCACACACGACGGTGAGCTTTTGAAAGGGAAGGATGACGAGCGAGCCGACCCGGACTTTCTCAAGAAGAACATCGTGCTATGGACGCCTCACATATTCTTCACTTGAATGATTATCGAACACGAAACCCCTGCATGTAAGTGACATCTCTCGAGTTCTCAGCATGAGGTGAAAGCTCAGAAGGATGACTTAAGAAGACCGGACACTCACATGGATTTGTCAAGCTATGGGCCAGCTTACGCCAGACGTTATGGCAGGATCACGCTAGCATTATGTGGCATGGCCCCAAGCTAGGATCGATCCTCTAAGGCTTGTTTCTGATAAGCCCCGGAATTAGTGGGAACAATTCTCGGTCGTCGCATCCCAGAGACTGAAGTATCGCGACGCGAGGCAGACTTAGACCTCGGGTAGATGAATAAGCCGGGGCTCGGATCCAGCAGAGTAAAATCGACCATCCTCAGCCGCAGCCAGGCACCCGCAGATTTGTGTATATAGCCAAGCATTCACTGAAAGCTATCATCGGATCCACTGCTGCTGAATTCATCACTTGCTTGTAGAATACGCCAGAGAACCAGCTGATACTCCTCCCTTGCACACATTCAACATGGCTTCCAACAAAGAAGCGACCAGCGGACCAGCGCGCCTCCCAGCCCCGCGCGTGGTCAGCACAGCCCACAAACCAGACGGGACCTCAGTCTTCGCATCAGACGAGGCCGTCCAGCCCTTCCAGCCATTCGGGCCCGGCACGAGCGCCTTCCACAACTTCGACATCCGGCCGACGCTACCGGCCAACAACACCGAGGCAGTCTCTCCGTCCACACTCGCCAACACATTCCCCCGATGCGCCCCCGGAGGCGCCTATTTTGGTGTTACAGACATCCCGCCCAACTACTCAGCACCAATGCACCGCACCCTGAGCCTGGACTACGCCGTCGTGCTGTCCGGTGCGATCGTCTGTGTGCTTGACGGTGGAGAGGAGAAGACGATCGGTCAGGGAGAGTTCATCATCCAGCGGGGCACGAATCACCAGTGGATCAACCGGTCGCAGACCGAGGTGGCGAGGATATTGTTCGTTATGGTCGGGGCTGAGAAGGTCGTTCTCGAGGACGGAAAGGAATTGGAGGAGACCGTGTTTAAGAAGTAGATTTGGGATACCGACACTTTTCGGGGCATCCCTTGAGGCAGGAGGACTGGACTGCAGCAAATGGCGTACGTCTAAGGCATGCGCTCAAATATACCTTAATTTCAATGGATGGTGCTCATGCATTCTTTCCCCTCTGGGCAGTCCTGTAGGAGGGTGGTGATAAGATAGGCTGGGAGGTTATTTTATGTGAGGGTATCACATGAGAGGGGACCCATGTAAGACAACGAGATTGGTTACATCCCTTTTTCGGTATGATAGGGCCTGAGTCTGCAAACTGTCCTGTGCGTTCATTGTGATAGTAGGGCATCCTCGAAAGGAAACCGAGATAGTCGCTCATACCCATCCTCTGTGATGAGAACCTGATCCTCAAGCTTCACGCCATCGCTGCCGCCTTCTTCGCTGAGATAAGCCTCAATCGACAGAGTCATGCCGGGCTCTATGACACCATCATATCCGAACTCCTTGAAGTCCCTCCCACTGTAGAGATAAGGATACTCGCACGTCAAGCCAACCCCATGGCCAATTACAAAATACCGGTTCTTCCAATACTTCTCCGGGAACACCCATGCGGCATCAGCAAACTCCTTAAAAGTCATTCCTGGCCGCAAAATGCTGATATTGTGGTTCAGCATCTCGTACGCATCTCGGTACAGCTGCTTTTGCGGAGCTGACGGCGCGTCAGGTCCGGCGTGGAAGGTCCGCGAGAAGTCTGCATAATAGCCGTGACAGCCAACCACATCCGTATCGAGACAGACGAGAGTATTCTCTTCAATGACGGCGTTGGAGGTCTCCTGAAACCATGGAACCGACCGCTTCCCTGAGTTGAGCAGGCGAGTTTCGCAATAGTCGCCATCTTGCTCGATGACAGCCTTGTGTAGAATGGACCAGAGCTGGTTCTCCGTAAGGCCTGGTCGGACTGCTTCGCGTAATGTTTGAACACCGCGCTCGGTTGCACGTAAAGACTCTTTGATGCACTTGACTTCCTCTGTACACTTGATGGACTTGGCAAGTTCGACGGCCTTTTGCGCATCAACAATATTAAAACCGAGCTCCTTCATTGCAATGGCCACACCGGCGTTCATGCGCTCAAGGCCGACAGTGAGTTCTTTATCATATCCCACTAGCTCCTTGATCAGCTCGCTCATTTCCGCAGACCATTTACGTTCGCTCTGCTCGATGTTGGTCGCCAAGTTGAACTGAGCCCCTTTCGCAATACGCACTTCGTCAATTGTATCCTCGAATCCATCAGCAAGGTGAGAGCAACCTGCGAATTCAAACAGGATGGACCGGTCTTGTGTGAGTAAGAGATACCGGGCGGGGGCATTTCGACCACCCCAGATCTGCATGTTCCGAGTGCCGGTGGCGTATCGGATATTTACCGAGTCACAAAGGACGACCGCATCCATACCGTGTGTAGACATGAGATGCCTCAGTCGGTTCAGGCGATAAGCTCGTACAGCTTTGAGGTCGATATCTGAGTTCTGAGGGGCGCGGCCCAGCAACTCGTGAGTGCCAGCCGCATCACGCTCTGCATTCCAATCGAAGTAATGGCCCATGTTGACTTGGAGGGTTGTTATCTTGTCAGATCCTCACAGGCTTGCTGGGTTGAGCCGCTATGTAGCTGTGTCGCCCTTCTCCGGTGAACGGACTTTGTCTCGGTCACGACAGCGTCTTCGATGATGCAGAATCTCCCCTTGAAGCTAAGCGTGAGATTGAAAACTTGGTCTGGCAAAGATGTAATGCTTGTATTCAAACTGAACGTGGATGGCCCGAGTCTATGTGCGCGCTGAAGGCTCAGTGTCCTCCCTTTTTATGCTGAATGCTCGAGTTCTTTTCATTGTCCCTTCATCAATGCCACGGAGAAATCTAAATCTGATCACAAGACGCTTCGGGTCGGCAAACTCACTCACAGAATCATGCTGCCCCAGGTATCCCTTCGGAAAACTCATTACATGACACTTCGACTTGGCAAGACAGAAGCCGCCGGCAAGGCTCGGATCCATCGTCCTATCACACAACACAGAAAGCATGCCCGGCAGCATTATTCCACTAGCATTGGATATCACCAGCGAATGATTGGTAGTACCTGCTGGCAAGGAAGCTCAGCTGACCAGCATAGAGGTCATGCCGTGGCCAAGATAGGCTCGGTGCGTGATACGCGTATAGCATAAGTCTTGGGCCAATGGAGTACGGAAATGATGTGGTCCACCGGATCGTCGTGATGTTATTCAGGGGATCGATTCCAAGTCAAGTGGGTCTGGTGGCCGGTATACTCCATCGGATCGGATGGCCATCCGTCGACACCCTGCTCAGTGGCCGGCCGACCGCCACCGGCTGATCGACTACGGTGTGAGCGATCTCTCTCGGACGGTGCGTATCATCCAGGTTTTGATAGGCCTTGATTTGGTGATGAGCTGTCTGAATGGATGCTGAACATCCATGACGCTTGCTTCTATGTGCGGGCAGCCTCGAGCAGATGCACAAGTTTGGATTAGAGCGCTCCTCCTCACCTCACCCATGCATCATGAAAGCAAATTCGAGGTCACGGGGGAAACCATGCAAGCCAATGGCTCCGAAATTGTAGTGTGCTTCGTAGCGCTTAGCGGAAGTAGCTCATTGAGGTGATCCGGGTCAAGCTACGGTCCTATCTGTAGGGCCTTTCCCGGAGCTCCCTGTTTACAACGTGGCGAGACTAGCCTTTTCCAGTGTTGCAAGTACGAGAAATGACATTCGATCAAACGAGAGACAGGGGAAGAGCAACAAGGAAGGAGGTCTTATATGAGCTGAAGAGCTGGATGCTGACTCCGAGTCTGACCCATCTGTGTTGACCGGCACGGAAAGGAGAGGCCGCGGCAGTCTCAGAAGTTTATCACATGCTATTCCATGGACGGAAAGTCTGTATTGGTAACTAGAGTACCTAAATATTATATGTCTTCATTGTCTCCCGGGATCTGGAGTACTATCTTGCCGGCAGTGGCTTTGGAGAGGAAGTGCTCCTGAGCAGCAGCGATGTCCTTGAGCGGATAGACCTTGCCGATATGCGGCCTGATTTCCCCACGCTCGATGTACGAGATCAAATTCGTAAAGACCTCGTCTTCTTGGAAAGTACAGCCAAAGAAGCTGAGATCCTTGAGGTACAGAGTCCGAACGTCAAGCTCGACGATCGGGCCGGCGATAGCACCAGCCACGGCATATCTCCCTCCCCTCTTCAGCACATCTAGCAACTCCGGGAATGCTGAGCCAGCCACAAGATCGACGACAACATCGAATGTACCCTTTTTGACATGGGTAAGGATGCTTTCTTCCCTTGGGATAACCTGGTCTGCCCCTAACTCCTGCATCTCCTTTGCCTTGCTTCGCCCGGCGACTGCGGTCACATAGGCACCTCGGCGTTTTGAGAGCTGAATGGCTGCCGAGCCAACTCCACCAGAAGCACCCGTAATGAGTACGCGCTCATTTTCTTTCACCCCAGCACGATGCAGCATGCCCTCTGCTGTTGAATAGGCGCAAGGAATTGCACCTAGCTCGACATCACTCAGGTCACAGTCCACCTTGTGTGTTTCGTCTGCAGGGGCTTTGGCATATTGGGCAAAGCCGCCGTCGCACTCCGAGCCAAAGGTCCAGCATTCGTACGGGCGGTAGTCCACATAGTGGCGGAGCATGTTCCTGACGAGAACGCGCTCTCCGATGCGCTTGTGGTCGACGTCCTCCCCAACGGCGACAATGCGGCCGCAGCAGTCGGCGCCTTGAATGCGTGGAAATTGTAGCGGCACACCTGACCACGATGCATCCTCATCTTGTCGACCCTCTCCGGGCCCAGTGCCGGTACCAGTCTTGACGCCCTTGGAGTACCAGCCAATGCGAGTGTTGATGTCTGTGTTGTTGATGCCCGCAGCAGAAACTCGGATAAGCACTTCTCCCGCACCTGGGGAGGGCACTGTCACATCTGTGCGATATTCGAGCTTCTCGGGACCGCCATGCCCCGTCAAGACGACGGCGGCCATGGTGTCTGGGATCCTCGTTGGATTCATGATAACGACTCAAAATTTCACCCTTCTTTTGTAACCTGAAGGCAATAAAGTAGGGTTCAGCTTGTCTTTATTAATATGAGCCGAGGGCTCTCCTGATAAATCCAAGAATGGTGAATTGCAAACCGTGTTACCCGATTACATCATAACCCCGCTTATTTAACGTCGTGGTCAACTACAGGGCGCGCCAAAAGCTCTTGACCTTTCTATCACGATGCCGAGCTTTACATCGGAACCTCTACCGATGCGATAACGGCATTCATGCCGGTGCAATGTCGGCGTATCTCCTGCCGTGAGCAGCTGCACACCGAGGCTCGGCCGACCTGTACGATACCTAAGGGCTATCACCCTATCGACTTACTTTAAAGTTATGCCTCCCTGACTAAAGGTCATCCAAGAACTGGACACCGTGGAAATTGTCGAGGATTTTAGCCTCTTCGTTGTCCGACCTGATAGGGCCGGAATCAGCGGGTAGCCGTGCAGTCTCGCCAATCTTGTCCAGGTCCATCGCCCGCCCAGGCGGTGCCTCCAGTTCATAGCTAATATAATCATATACCTAATATAACAATTTTCATACCACACAACTATTCTGTGCAGAGAGAAGCTGATTGAAGTGTTTATTTCAAGGCGTCTCTCACGAATGGTACAGCATTCCATCAGCTATTGATTCGTGTCTACCTAAGACTACATGGAACTACCTAGGCCCGAGTCGGTTCAGCGGACCAACATCACTAGGGGTGACATCTTTCGGGGGCCCTGACAAGAACGCCAACGGCTGGCCCGGGTTCGGATTCGGCACCCAGTTCCCGTGAACCTGGTTGCGCATCGCAAACGGCAGCTTGACAAGAGCCACTGGCTTGGAGAAGTCGTTGCTGTCCAGGATGACCAGCTCCCCGTTGGGCGCACCAGGCCGCCTTGCGTGGGCTATCACAAAGCCATCTCCCTCCGGCGCGTCATCCGACCGTGGCACGAAAACGGGCTCAGCAACATCGCAGCCCTGGCTGCCGACATCAAAGACCAGGGCTTCCCGGGTCTCGGTGTCCAGCTTGACGATCGCGTTGAAACTTGGGCGAGCATCAGCTGGGGTGCGCGGGTCGATGGCCGCGATGTACGAGTAGCGCTGCTTGCGCGTCAGGAAACGCTCGTCGGTCTTGGGGAAGTCGCACAGTGCTGCCATCAGCTCCTGTGGGTCGGGAACCCTGGTCTCTGCCGGCTGGTCCAGATCGAGCGTCCAGCGGACATAGCTCCCGCTGGGCTTTGACATCTTCATGTCTGGGGGGTTCCAGAAGGTGAAGATCGCGTTGGTGCTCACGTAGTGGCTCTCGAGGGAGAGCTTGCCGTCCTTCTCTTCCCAGGCAGCACCCGTATGGATGATGAGCCCGTTGTTCCAGGTGTACCGACGGGTCTCGCCTGGCTTCCAACCAGGGTGGGCAGGCTTGTCCGGATTACGAGGACACACTATAAAGCCGCTGGGCCAGTTCTCGACGTATTGCCAGTGCTGAGAACCGTTCTGCAACTCCTCATCGGAAGAAACCCGGAAGGGCATTGATGCTAGGATGATCCAATTCTCGGTCACCCATGCGTCGTGTGGCCAAGTAGCTTCAGCTTCTTTAAACCAGTTCTGATTTGAGATCTTTCCGTTGGAATCCACGGAATAAGTGACCACATCAGTAGTACCAAGACCTTTTGCCTGGTAGCCCCAACAGACGAGCTCGTCGCTGTACGGGTCGACCTTTGGATGAGCACTGAAAGTTTTGGAATTGACTTGGGCTCCAAATGGGTTGTATTTCTTGGTCTCGAGGGTGTCATGGTTAATCGCCCACGGTAGACCACGCTCTGCCAGCGCAAGGAGTTGGCCGTTCCAGTAAATGATGTTGGTGTTGCCCGTCGAGTCATTTGCGACTCGCACGCATGGGTGGTTGGTGAATGGATTTCGGTAAATTCCAAAGAGTCGGCGGTTTGCCTTGCGTTCAAGAAGCAGTCTGAGAATTGTTAGTCGCAGTTCAAGAGGCGAAAATCCTTGAACCAATACTTAGACTTACCGCTCGGTCTCGATATACTTGACCTTCATATCAACCCGGCCTTTGTGAAATCGAAATGCACAAATATTGCCGTCGCCTTCGACGAATCCATTTTCTGGATGAGGCTCAAAGTACGGGTCGACAATCATACGGACAAATGTTCCATCAATTTCTTTTGGAACTTCACCGTACACAACTAGGTTGGTTAATTCACCCTGAAAACGCCCCTGAACCGCGGTCTCAGGAGGTGAATAATGTTTAGACCATGTTGAGGTGAGGCCGTACTGAGAATCTTTCAGCTGAGAGCTGTCAAAGGACCGTTCCTTAATCACGTTGATAGCCATTGTATATCTGAATGATGGAATTTGTTATGCATGCACTATTGACTGGCTGGGCGAGCACTCCAGCTAGCAGATTTATATACAGACCTATGTATTTCAGGGCATGGTGTTTCTGATTTGAAAGCGACGCGGCTGATTTGTTCATGCGTCGAACGTCCCGCGGAGCATTCCATGGAGACTTTATCCCCCATGGGGCGGACTTACGGGCGGAAGCTTCCAGGGAATAGGGGCTGCTTCCCCGCATACCCCAGGTTTCGGAAACGCCCTTTACTAGTGCTGCACTCGGCAGAACGGGGCCACATCGGTGCCGTTGTCTGCTCCGCTTCCACTAACAGAGAGAGCTCTAGGCTGCGCATAAGCTTGATCCAGCGGGGGCCCCTACCCCTGAATCCGAGCTATAGAGGCAGACAGTGCTGGTAAAACATTATTCCCAATGAGGGATTTACGTGGCTCAACGTGACCATGTAAGGTCTTGGATAAAAACATCTAGACTCAGTTGATTTCCAGCCTTTCTTTGATTCATTGGTACAAGTGGTTTTCCTCCGCTCAGGATAGCCAAGGACTAATTCACAACTAAGAGATCTATATCAAGGAGGACATGAAGAGTACAGAAACCGCCTGTCATGGATGATATTACCGAATGATTCGGGTTTCACGGTTTCTGGTTGCAGTCGGGTACTTATTCGTCCGTTTCGTGTTCAACTCCACGGAATTACACTGCGCAGCGCGGTAAGTAAAAGTGGAGTGTGTGACATTGAGAACCTCCGGGACCTCGGATCTTTCGTCAATACAGGCCACGTCCTCGCCCTTGGAGCCCACCAATTCTACCAGAACAGTCGTTGCGGGATTGTGGGAGATGCTCTGATAGCCATGGCTGTGCTTCTGGTCCACCTCATGACCAAGAGGTAGATATCAAATCATCGAATCGGGCCAAATGCTGCAGCGCTATTATGGTGCTCACTAAATATTGAACGAATCACGTTTGCATCCAAGGCTCCCATATCTATGCTTCCCCCCTGATTATATGCATTTTCAATTACTAACACACGCCATATCTTTGCTTGGGAATTTTGGTCTTTTGGCCGGGATGTCTAGCGTGCTAGCAGTCACTGGATCCGTCTCACTGATGATCTTGATGTTCCCAAGGCGCATTAGACACAATTCAAGTTAAATAGTATCTCAAGCACAGGCCCACATGTCTTATTTATCTAACTATTCTATGGCTTGGTTAAATTTTAAAGCTTTAACTATATTGTAGAATATATACTTAAAATTAGGCGACCGGATTCCGTTGTTATGCAGAAAGATGTCGGGGATGGAGCCCGATTCCCCACTTGCTGACTGGCATAGAGCCTTGGCCCGTTGTGAGGATTGAAGCTGACTGAATCGGCCTAGGACGAGCTGATGAGTTCAAAGTTCGTAGCACTCACCCAGCGACCTCAAGACATGCACAGAGAACGCATACTCAAACGACCATTGAGTGTGTCTACATCTTTTCGATTCTGTCTCCCACTTCATCATGCACAGATGGGTTAACAGAGACGACGTGGTGCTTCTCATCACCACGGTCAGCCTGTCAGCGCTAGGCCTCTATTTCGTCACCAGGAAATGGACTCAGCCTGAGAGACCTGGGGATAATGCTCCAAAGTACCATTACGAACCTTTCCAAGATGCGAGCCGTGAAGTCAGGCTTCTCTTGCTCCCTAGGAATCCAAAGGGCCAAGCCAAGGACAGTGGTGGTGTGTACCAGCTTCGGATATTTCCCTTGGACTCTGCTCCGCCCTTCGAAGCTATCAGCTATACATGGGGTCCAAAGCCACACGATAACGCTCGCATTCTTATTCAAGAACACAATGCAGAAAGGGGTCTACAAGGACTTGCTCTCAGGTCATTGCCTGTGAGTAATAAGGTTCGCCATATTTTGCGCTCACGAAACACGCCACAAGGAGCTGGTGACCGATGGGTCTGGATGGACTCTGTGTGCATCAATCAGAAAGACGACGCCGAGAAAAGCCTGCAGGTGCGACAGATGGGCGACATTTACCGTCGTGCTTCGAAGGTCATCATCTGTCTCGATGACCCTGAGAGTCCGACACCTATCAAGCTTTCAGCCGCCTCAGAGCTTCTGCATGATCTGGCTGAGGCGCAATTGGTCCCCACAAGAGACTCTCGGCACATCAAGCTGGTGGGCCAGCCAAGTTCGTGGCGCGCACTCTCGCGATTTGTGATGCATCCATACTGGAGTCGAATGTGGATCATCCAGGAAGCTGCCGTTGCCAGGAGCCTGTTCATATTCGGCGATGGGGAGCTCTTAGCTTGGAATGAATTCACGTCACTTTGGGCCCCGATGATAGCACAGCCGGTGAACTACAACATCGGCTGCATGTGGATGCTTGCGGGTCTGCCCCCTGCCGCGATGGACAAGATCACCTGGAATACACGGCAAATCAGCAGCCTCGTCAATATGCGACAATCATACGCCTCTGGTATCATCGTTGCATGCGGCTCACCATTACTAGGGTTGAAAGGCTTACTCGACCTACTCATCGATTCCCAGTCATCAGATTGCACGGATCCAAGAGACAAAGTCTTCGGGCTATTGGGCCTGGTGGGGACTTCCAATGAACCAGAAGGGATTATCCCCGAGGACCTTCAGCCTGACTATGATGTATCAACAAAGGTGCTCTATACCAGGCTGGCAAGATCATTCTGTTCCTCGAAGCTTTATGAATTTGTCCTGCCCAGGTCTGGGGTAGGGTACTCAAGAAAGCTGAGCGAGCTTCCGAGCTGGGTACCCGACTGGACTTACTTGCCACCAGTCTTCCTGTATGAGTTCATGTTCTCTGCTGGAGGTACAGGTGACAGTGCCGAGTGGAGCGTTGACTGGACAGATGCATCCTCACCCCGTCTTCGTGTGGCAGAGGCCCATCGCGTAGCCGTCCTTGCGGAATCACTTCCACAAACGGTGGCCAGGGACAACAGTCTGCCCGCTGAATTCGTCCTCGACGCTGCTGCGCTTGTGAAGAAGCATTTTCCAGACGCCCTGGACTCTCTAGTCCTTCCAGAAAGTTCCACCCGACCCGGCCCAGGTAACGATACCTTGTGGCGCACCCTCTTGATGGACTGCGACATGGGTCAGCTGGGTTGGTTTTCGCCTGCCCCGAGTAGCTTTGGGAATGACTTTGCGAAAACCTATCATGCCGCAAAAACGGACCCTCTTTTCAATGCCAGTGACTTCAAACAGCCTTCTGATGAGGAACGAAGGCGATTTCTCAATACGTTGTCGAATTCGAAAGAGAGGACCTTTGGGGTTACGGAGACTTTTGGAATGGCCATGGTTCCTCCTTTCTCGAGACCTGGAGATGAGTTCTATGTGATCAAAGGGATACGGGTCCCGCTATTGCTGAGGCCAGTTGATAGCGGTCCTGAAGGATCTAAAGATGGCACATATTATTTGGTCGGGGATGCTTATCTCCATGGAATGATGAAGGGAGAAGGTCTATCGCTGCCCTCTTACAAACTGGAATTGATATAACAATCAGAATACTATTATTATCGCAGGGTATATATTATTATAAAGAAAAGAAGCTAAGAATTCTAATAGTATAATTTAATTATATATATAGTTTTTGTAGCCCTTGTAAAGTAGGTATATATCTAAGTGATACTAATTGGAATGGTGATAATTCGAGTTGTGTGTAGGTGGGGGTGTATGGGCCCATCAGTTGACTTACCAAGCCGAAGCCCCTACATATTCCCGGCCAACAGGCTTAGATGTATTTTAATATCCGCGATTAAATCCTTAAGGTCGGAGAATATCTCAGTAGTCATTTATGTGATCAGAAGGTCCAATGCGTCCATTCAGATTGCAGTTAATGGTGTCGTCACCGCGGGGGATATAAGTCTTGCCCTACAACAAACCCTCGATTCTCTTTGTAACCTGAACAAAAGAATCGCCCGATAAGCTCTTGAGAGTCACGTCAAGCCGACTCCACTCATTAGGGCTCGTCCCATGTACCAAATCAATCTCATTGTCGTCACCATTAGCTGCGAGCACTCCACCCTTGAAACCACCAACCGTCAACCACTCAACTTCCATATAGTCGAATAATACCAAGTCTTTCCACCCTCGAGTTCGCAGGCACTCGACGAGCACAGCCAAGATAATGAGTATGTTAAGGACAAACACGGCATAAACATAAGCATCCTCACCCACCCGCATAGCCTGCCACTGGATGACAGCATGCGTAGTCGCCGTGAACCCACCAATCATGAGCTGCGCCTGCGCATAACCCACAAGCATATCGTCCGTCATCACGGTGACCGCGTTAGCCAGCCCCGGCGTTGTGGCCTCCTCCAGGCTCCTGACCGTCCCGTTCGATACAGTCATGTAGTCGGCGATGCTAGAGTTGAGCGAATTGCCCACGAGTGAGGCGTATAGATTTGTCTGCGCGTTGGCAATGAGCTCAAATTGCCGCGTCAGCACGTACTTCAGGTAGCTCGTATCCCTGGCCAGCTGCGTTACGTCGCTGTTGTTGGTGGTGGTCGGGTTGACGCTGATGTTACGCCCGCTGAAGCTGACAGTGACATCGAACAGCGTTGGTACAAAGAAGATCTCGCACTGAGTTGCATTCAGGTGGCCATAAGCCTTACCAGCAGCGATACTCAGCGTATGCCTCGTCTGGTTGGAGTCACGACCAACACCGATAGCCACGATTGAAGTTTCGTTCCAGCCAACGTAGGTGGAGTACTCAGGATCCCCTGGCACGCTGTTGGGAACCTCACCAGTAGCAGCAAACACGTTCATAACACCCTGATCAATGAGCTCGAGCACAAACCCTGTGCTGGCGTTGTAAATGCAATCGACGGAGGCGTCGAACCCAATCTCCTGGTACGTGAGCCCAAGTGCGAGAGTATCCGTGGGAGTTGTGTCGTCGAAGAGGCCAATCGAGGAGCCTACTCCGTAAGATCGACCCATGTATGTGAACAGGGAGTTGTCGTTTTTCTGGTGCTTCCGGGGCTGGTTGTCAACCGGGGTCGCGGATGCCGCCCCTCTGAGCAACTCGCCTGTCAGCCCCACCCCAACCTTGTACGTGAAGTGCCCCTTTACTCCGCGCAAGTCCGCGGGCGCACGAAAGTCTTGGACCTCTGAAGGGTATTCGTCAATCAGCGACACATTGTGATAGCTCGGCACGGTGACGTTTGTCGGCTGCAGGACCGTCGTGACCACAGGTGTCAGCGCGCCCGCCCACAGCGCCGACTGCGCCGAATTGAATCCTATGAAGGTCATAAGGAGAACCAAAGGCCATATTGGGATATCAAAGTCCATTCGCTGAGCGCACATGTCCCTCCAGAATCGAAGGACGTCCAGCCGTACCGAGCCTTTCATGTTCCAATAGATTCGACTCGCGTAGTTTATGAGCATACACAGAGCGCTGCTGTAAATAATGGCAAGCGCATTGGATACTACCTGCACTACTAGTTGGGCTGAAGGCCGATGCGCGACGATGATCCAATATGTGTGTTCTGACACAGTCCAGCGCGTACGGCTTGCGAAAAGCAACAGAACACTCAGGATTGTGTTGATCAAGAGGCCGACGCATACTCCGACCATCTGCCAAGACATCGGACTTGGTGTAAGATTCTTCGTGGTAGATTTGGGCTCATGACTGACAAGCATGGCTTGAGATCCTATTTCTTCCGTTGCTGTTGCCTGGTAAGAGTGCCTGGTGTCAAGTAGATCATCCAGTTCAAACGCCGTCACGGTCCGTTGGTGCTTCGGGTCCATGGCGTTTGTTATGGCCGAGGCTCCGGTCAGAGAAAACGAATGAATCAGTTGAAAGTGTCAACGAGAAATGGCAGCAACTCCGCTCGAAGAATACCCTAGGGTATTATCAAACAAAGATGTGGTTTGAAAGATGGGAGAAGCTGACACACTCTAAATGTGCGGCTGGAAGCCCTCAAAGGGGGGAAGGGGGTTGGCGCTTGGAGAGAGTCGGCTGCTGGCCTGCGGCACAGTGACACTCTTCATTAGTCCATGCATCCCGGCCGGCTGCATCTGGCCCCTATACCTGTCGTGCTGCCTACGTAAGTGTATACGTGATGTAAATGTACTTAATCTTTACACTTCTCTTAATTTTCTTTTCTACGTGGACGGCAAATGACGTGTCAATATTGGATCAAGGCTGTAGACTGCTTCGCTGTTATGAGAAGTGCCTCCTATCAAGAGTCTAGGGATTGGCGCCTCTTCAATTTGAAAGTGTGACGGCACGGAGCTTCTAGTTTGCTAGGGTTTCCCAGTGGGGATCGGAAATAACTGGTCCTTTGGGCAGGCGGCCTGTTTCGCCAGCAGGAAATGGGAATCTCGTCTCAGAGGGCACCAAAACGACTGATCAGAAAACCGGGTATTCAGTACTATGCTATTTACTCCACGATGCCCCTAATGGCACGTCACGGAAAGAAAATAATAATGCTTAGTAAAGGATATTGTCGGAGTTCACAACTAGTAAGAAACTGATATAGCGAATAGATCATTCCACTGTATGAAGGCACCATATGCACCTTGTGTGCTCCAGGCTTGACATTTTGTCAGTGACATACGCACCTGGGCAAGGACTCAGTTCCGGCGCGGGAAGCTGATCACGTCACTGCTACATGGGTGAGTAACCAGGCCTTTACCAATCCAACATGCAGCTATCCGAAAGACACCCATGACAAGCCTGTTCTAGATGCTATACAGCCCACATGGATGAATGAAATATATCACACCACGCTTAAGGATTTCAGAGGCCTCAAAAGGTAATGGGCCGCAATATTGGACACATGACCTCACAACCAAGTTATGATACATCGAATTGAGGATAGCCCAATCATGGATGGAAAATACGATCAATACGGCTTACGCACATATGCTCAACCCAGTCTTGGTTAGTGGCTGGGCTGCGCCTCTAACAGCTGACAACGTCAATCCTCCGCGCCACAAACGTCGGCTGCCTGAAATCTGCTCTTATAGACCGGACCAGGTCCGTACATTTTCATGCTGTGGTCTCTGACATGTGGGTCATTGTGGAACTATGCACCCTGATGTCTCACCCTCACAAAAGTCGTGTCGTCTACGTATTTGACGTCTGCAAGTCGCTGTATTGATTCTGATGGCGACCTTCTCAGCTGCGGAACTGGTAGCACGGTGCCAGACCATCCACGACCGCGCGAGCTCGGCAGCGGTTGTTATCGCTGAGACTGCTGCACAATGGCACTCCAGCGACTCCCCACTCATCAATCTGTCTACCAAGCTCAAGGTGCTTAGTGAAGCGGCATTGCAGCTCGGAGACAAGCTGAGCGGCACGGAGCTCATTTCCCGGGATCTTCAAAACGCAATTGAAGAACGACTGCAGAAATGTGCATCGGCTGAGGCGATCGTGGAAGAAGGGACTGGTGTCTCTGCGCCTCAGCAGCTCCCGATCAGCCAGGACCTGTTATCTACATATGAAGGTTGGGCGAGCCTCGAGACGTCGGCAATGCAGAGCTTGGTAGCAGCTCTTGAGATGTAAGAGTTCTGACCGGAGAGTCTTCTTTATCGACGAACACCTCTAATGGGGTCCAGGAAAACCACGCATGGCCAAAAGAAGCTCTTGAAAGGCCCAGAATATCGCGCACTGATGGAAATCGCAAATTCTGCATTCATATCCGTTATCTCGAGCCACTCGGGCTCTGCTGGCATGGATTATGAAGCACCACCGCCCTTGGATGATGATGACGCGCCGCCGCCGCCCTACGACGAGAGGACATCCGAACATGTGTCAGATGTCAAACGACCTGAACCTTCCGCATCATCCACTGCGGGTCCCTCATCTTCCAAAAGTGAGCAGCCAAGGAATCTGATGGAACTTTTCAGAGCTTTGACTGTTTCTTTCCGTCAAAAGCCGGAGCCCCTTGTCACGGCTCTATGTGAGGCATGCGCCAGAGGTGACATTAGCACGGTCACCAAGCTCGTCTCACATGGGGCGAACATCAACGGGCGCAACCAAGATGGCAGGACACCGCTTGTCGTAGCTATCGAGAACCGACAGCTTCCTGTCTTTACCAAGCTACTGGAGCTCGGAGCGTCGAAGGATGTGAAAGACTCGGCGAAGAAGCTACCGCCTCTCTTCTGGGCGGCCTCGGTTGGCGACCTCGAAATGGCGAAGGTACTTCTGCAGCGCGGATGCAAACCGAACCAAAAGAATATCTATGGACATGCCTACTTCTTGGACGTCATCGACAAGGGTGACGTGGACATGGTACAGCTCCTATTGGATCACGGGGCGAAGGCGAACACGACTGACCTATACGGCCGGCCTGCCATTCACCACGCCTACTCAGCAAATAACCTGGCGATGCTCAAGCTGCTGCAGTCGCGCGGCGGCTCGGTCAACGCCAGCGACATGACTGGTTGCCCAATGATCATTCTCGCTCTCCAGGAAAACAAGGATGACATCTTCAATTTCCTGATGGAGTACGGTGCGAATGTCAACGCCACAACAGCCACTGGCCTGCCTCTTATAGTTGAAGCGCTCACAAGGGGTCGAGTCGACGTCGTCAAGAGACTCCTGGATCGAGGCGCCAACGCCAACGCAAAAGACCTCATGGGATGCAGCGTGCTCCTGAACGCGGCCAAATCTGACAAGCTGGATGCGGACGCTCGGAAGCAAGTGATCACTGCCCTGCTCAACCATGGTGCTAAACCTGACGAGTGTGATGCATGGGGGAAGTCAGCCGTCAGCTTCCTCGTAGAGCGAGGAACACTGAGTCTCGTGCCACTTCTACTCGAAAGGGGGCTTAACCCAGATACTGTGCTTTCCAATGGAGAGAGCTTGTTGGCGTATGCTTACAGGACTGACAATAAGGAGCTGATGAGGGAAATCTTCAATCACGGTGCGAGACGTGATGTTGGCTTTGCTCAGATATTGCACGCGCGAGCCTTTGGTATACCACTAATGGAGCCACGGGATGAGGGGAATACGCCCTTCGTACGCGGTCCCATACGGTGAAGCTTGTGAGATCCGGAATAAACTCAAGATGAAGGTGGCATTTCTGCTAGGAATCTAGCAAGAGTATTTGGGGCCGGAGAGAAATCGCATATGGAGTCCATTTCCAACCGAAACGCGAGGTAGGAGAATTACGATGCGTGAATTTTACACGAAATCCGGTCTTTTATTTAGAAAGGCTTCTTGAAGGAAAATTCGGACAATCTTATTTCAACTTCTATGTCTCGCTAGCGCCGTCCTCAGGACGCCTTCACGGCCTCAACGGAAGCCTTCACAACCTCGTCGAATGACGGCTTTGGAAGCTCCAGAAGGTCATTCATTATTTTCCCCTCCTTTTCCAGATTGCCACCGTATCTTCCAGTCACAAAACCTGTCTCAATCAGTGAGTAGATGGCCCCGCCATCCCCAGCTGCGGTCGCCGCCTGCTTCTCCCGGATCAACGATTCGGAGTCAATAACCTCCGTCTGGAACTTCTCGCCAGTGAACCGCTCAATCGCCTCCAACAATTGCTTCTGAGACACGGCAAAGTCGCTCAGCCAGACCACCTGATTCTTCGTCTCCTCCCATTTCTTGGTGAGCGCGTTGACCACCGCGAGAGCCGTGTTAGCCTCAGTCGTCGTGCTGAACAGGCCCTCACCGTCGTCCCAAAAGACGAACTTCTTCTGCGCGATGTGCATTCCGAGGAACTCGTGTGTGGCACTCCACTTAAGCCACATGCCGACCGCAAACGACGTCCACTCCATGCGGTCCTCCAGCGTCCGCAGGTAGTCCTGGATCTCGCCTTTCTCGCGGAAGACGGAGCAGAGCTCGCGAGCGGCCGGGTTGTTATTGTTGAGGCCGTACTCCGAGGGGACGAAGCGCCTCACGCCCGCCTCGAGAGCGGCGGAGATGATCCGCAGCTGGGTGCGAACGGCGAGAGTTGTTATGCAGTTAATGACAGCATCTTGGGTTGCGAAGGCCGCGACAAGTGAGTCGTGGGGATAGTCGTCTGGGATGGTTACGACGCGAACTGATGGAGGAACGACCGTTTTGGTGGAGGACTCCCGTTGAAGGATTGTAATTGTTACCGAGGGAGTGCTGAGGAAGGCTTCGAGTATTACGCTACCTATGGCGCCAGATGCGCCAATGATGACGATGTTCTTGAATGGGGACGACATTCTACTAGAAGACGAGGCTCGTGTGAAACGTTTTGTAGTCTGCTGGATGGCGTGTCAAGGATGGTATGAGATGTGGGAACTGGTTTTCGACATTCAATGAGGTAAAAGGGTCAACTTATTTATATGAGCATTGTATAGGGAGCCATTCATATTCGCGGAGGATTGCTTTGTGATGCTGCATGCCATGCAATGGTTCACGATCCTTCAACTCGCTGCATGTCGCTGTCAGGCGTTAACTCAGCGCTGCGTTCAGTAATCGAATAATAGACCCTTCAAAATTCCTGCTTTTTACCGACCAGTTGAAACGTGAAGTCTTGCTAGGCAAAGCCACACAATATTCTTCCAGTGATGACCAAGCAGCTCTCTTTCCAAGTCGGTTGTTATGTGGCTGGGCTTTGATCACTAAACATTTATTCTTAGCCGCCAAACCGGGATGCGGGTCGGAGGGCCATGAGTAAGCCATCCTTGATACGTCCAATTCCTTGCATCTTGATTCCATTTCTTTTCGACACTGGACAGGGGCTAATATGCAGAAGTCGTACGTTGAACACTGCCTTATCTTCGTGCTACATCGTGACTATGTTAAAAGTGGAAGTGGTTGCATCATCCCCTCCGAAGCATTGCTGGAATTTAGAAAGCACGAAAAGGAACTGCAGTAAAACGTGTTTGCCAAGACGGCCCTAAATCGGGATTCCGAGTTGACCTGACAATTCGACTTCCAGACCCGAATTCTCCATTGCTGAAACCTGAATTATCAACTACATGGCTGGCAATTTTGCTTATGAATGCGGATTAAATGACAGCCCTAGAGTGGCTTTTGACACAGCCAAGTGAATGGGTATTTAAATGCTTGGGTGAACGTATACGTTCGGCAGGACATCAGAAATGACAGTTCTCGAGCACTCTTGACTGCATGACGAACACCGCTTGCAAAAGTCTATTCGAAGCTATTTACGCTCAAAATCTTCTTGATCAGAAAACATGTCGACCTCTCGTCTCTTTGAGCCGCTCAAGATTGGAAACCTGACCTTGTCCCACCGCGTGGGTCTAAGCCCCTTGACCCGCTACCGAGCATCAGACGACCATGTTCCCTTGAAGTTTGTCAAGGAATATTACGAGCAGAGAGCTTCCGTCCCTGGAACCCTGCTTATCACTGAGGGCACTTTTATTTCCCCTGAGGACGGAGGTCACCCCAATGCCCCAGGGATCTACAACCAGAGGCAAATCGATGCCTGGAAGGAAATCACAGACGTTGTCCACGCCAAAGGCAGCTACATTTTCTGCCAGCTTTGGGCTCTAGGTCGCGACGTCTATGCCGACGTGGCCGCCGCGGAGGGAATCAAGATCGTCAGCTCTGGCGATATTGGCCTGGACGAGGAGCGGCGGCCCACTCCCCTGACGACCGAGGAAATCAAGGCTAGGGTACAAAACTATGCCACAGCCGCCAAGAATGCCATTGCAGCCGGCTTCGATGGTGTTGAGCTGCACGGAGCCAACGGGTACCTGATCGATCAGTTCCTCTCTGACCGAACCAACAACCGGGATGACGAGTACGGAGGAAGTGTGGAGAATCGCTCCCGCTTTGCAGTTGAGGCCGTGAGGGCGGTGAGACACGCCGTCGGACCCGAGAGGACCGGCCTTCGCCTCAGCCCGTGGAGTGATTATAACCACATGAGGATGGCTGATCCCGTCCCACAGTTCACAGACGTTATCCGGAGGGTGAACCAGCTGGGTATCGCCTATGTTCACCTCATTGAGTCTAGGGTTCATGGCAACGTGGACTCCGAGGGCTCAGAGAGCCTGGCCTTCGCCTTCAAAGAGTTCGATGGACCCGTGCTTGTTGCCGGCGGGTTTACGCCGACATTAGCCAGGCAGGTGGTTGATCAAGAATTCCCGGAGAAGGACATCGTCGTCATGTTTGGGAGATATTTCATCTCGACGCCTGACCTCCCTTTCAGGATTCGAAATGGCCTGGTTCTAAATCCATACAGCAGGGAGACGTTCTACGCGCCCAAGACCAAGAGCGGTTATATCGACTATCCTTTCAGTCAGGAGTTCTCTCACGAAGTTGGTCAAGTTAGAGCATAGATAGGAAGTAGGGCAAGATTGAAATTCAGTAATGACTGTCATCCTATTCTTGGACCTCTGCATCCTCATCGTCTGCCATCATCTGAAGGCGAGCTTTGTTCCCGCATTCGTGCCATAACCTCAGCAGCCTCCTGGGAATACTTACACTTGGACCTGATGGTGGGTCCAAACTTGTACATAACAAAAGGAAACGGCAGGCAAGCCACCGTCAAGAACGCTGGGATAGAGCTCGCCCAGTGAATGCCGAGCGCAGCATACATCTGGGACACAAACAGCGGGAAAGCAGCGCCGAAGAAGGACCTCAGCATGGCACTGGCTGCGAGTACACTAGCCGCGTAGATAGTGTAGCTGTCCATGAGGTAGTTCAAGCATGCCAGGAACACGCCCACGCAGCCGAAGCCAAAGGGGCCGGACAGGACGATACTGACGGCCCAGTGAATGTCGGGGCTGTTGGTCCACGAAAACGCGAACATGCCGATTGGAAGTGCCACGGCACCAAACATCCCCGGCGGCAGGCGGGACTCCGGTGTGGCGCTGTTTTCGAGCTTGGAGTATCGCTTGTTGTCGACTATGGTGTAGGCGAGCCCTAAGAGCATGCCTACCGCGAGGCCGAGGAAGGAGAGTCCACCTGCTCCAGCATTCCAACCGCGCTCTTGCTGGTATACGATGCTGAAGGCTCCGAGGAACATGTATAAGGTGCCGTAGAGTATTGCCAAGTAGGTCGACGCGATGAGGACGATGGGTTCGCGGAATAGAAGTACCCAAGGGCGTGCGAGTGTTCGTTTGAAAATTTCAGACGGGTGTGTGTTCGGCCTGTCCTTGTCGAGAACGCTGACATAGATCTTCCCCGTGGCTTTTGACAGGCTTGCTGCTCGACGCCTGATCAATACTGGGCCATATGTCTCGGGCACGAAGATTGTACCGAGAATCCACACAAGAGCAATGAATATAGCACAGACACCCTGAACCCACCGCCAGCCCACGGTTATTGTCACATAGCCGCCAATTATCGGACCTAGCATGGGACCCTTTTGAAAGGTCCACATGTCAGCAAGGGATGACAAAACCCGGTCCAAGTCATACAAAAGAAAATAGTTTGGTCATTACCATGAAAGGGGCCGCCGAAAAGATAGACATGGGAATTCCTCGCTCGGACTGAGGAAACAGATCGGCTAGCACAGCACCAGAGTTCGTCATCGGTGAAGCCCCGAAAGTGCCAGCGAGGAAGCGGAAGGCCAAGAGAGACCCGATGGAGTTGGCTCCAGCTGAGGCGGCCACAAATGCAACAACGACGGCGTGGGTCGTTATAAATAAGACGCGGCGTCCATAGAGCTCAGATAGAGGTGCCCAGCAAGCCGGGCCAAGCGCAAAACCTAGGACGAAGAGACTGACACCGAGGTATACCAGTTCTCTGCTCGTATCGAATTCGTTTAAAAAGACGCCCGTGGAGCCGGAGTAAGCTGAGGATGTGAGGGTGATCGCCAGGACTGATAAGGTCACTATAGAGGTGATAAACCACTTTTTGGGCTGGGAGAAATTCCTGAAGAACGTTGTAATTAGACCGGAACGGACACAGCTGGTTTGCCCCACAGAAGATGCGATTCTTCATACTTGTGCGCCATCCTTTCGTATGCTGATCATTGACTTACATTGGGTTTCGAGGGTCATGTGGGAGCCACTCGACGACGAAGGGATCGTCAACTGTCCCGTTTCCTCGGTACAGGCTTTGTTCATCGGAGTGGAACGACTCGGGGACTTTTTCCTTCATTATTCCCCTGATTTCTTGTAGAAAGGGACACAAAATGGAAGATGATCAAACAGCCCTACCGCAAGTTGCATGCATCTCAACTTTATCTTGAATTCTATACTCCTGCAGTCGCTGCAAGATGGAGTTAGCTAACGTTAAATACCGGTCTCCGACGCCCGGAACCGTCCCGTAAAGTCGGCCGCGAATGAAGGACCCGAGATGCAGGCCCGGGTAGATTCGAAGATGATTGGATGATTCCTCGGGCATGACCCTGTAATCCAGTCTTGGACAGGGGAGGTGCCGAGATCTGCACTTTAGCTCTCCTTACAAATCGAAAAGCCCCTCGCCGACAGCGTTATGTACGCTGTCCCATGGGCATGTGACACATGTCTCACCGTCAATGGAAATGACGATGACTTGCGTTTTTGAAATTGTCACTCTCTCCGCGGTGTCCCGCTTGATTAACCACTAAGTGATGAAGTCGCCATCGTCAGGCATTTCGGCATCAAGCTCGACGCCGGCGGCTCCACCAGGCAAAGCAAGAAGAGTTAAGGTAGCCGTTGCATGCCAGAACTGCAGAAGAAAGAAGATCAAGTGTGATGGTCGGCGTCCCGGTAAGTAGGCCGGAACTTAACATGACACGACAACTTGAAGAACATGGCGGGACAGAAATCCTTTCTAACTCTCAACTGCTGGTATGTGAGCAATGATGACCCGCTGACCATACAAACAGCCTGCAGCAGCTGCCGGACCAAGTCGAGATCCCGAACACGACGCGGAAGTTGTTCATATCAGGGGCTTCATAGCGCAGCGGCCGAGGCAGCCAGGGAGCCCTCTGTTCAGAAGACACCCTCATTTTCGCGCGAAGGTGATTTAGGAGATCAAGGCCCACCGACCCTCGAAGCTCCAGCTGCACCTGAGAACCATTCCAATTTGTCCCGAGGTCACCCCCTGGGTAGGTTCGCGAGCGACATCAACGCGGCCGTGACGACGAAGTTAGGCCCACCATCAGCTGAGAGGCCAACCTTGCCACACGCCGCCGACGTGCCCTTGTTCGGGATCCTCGGTTTCCATGAAACCACGCACCAGCATATCGACAATATCTTGCCGCCGCGGGAGGAGGCGGACAAGCTCCTCGACATTTATTGGCGGTACATACATCCACTGGAGCCATTCGTCAACAAGCCGAGTTTCTCGTTGTCCTACAAGGAACTCTTTGGGGGCAACTCTGGGGGTCATGACTCCGCCTTAACTCACCGCGTCTTTCTCGGCACGCTCAACGCAATATTTGCATTCGCGACACAGCTCCAGGAGTCTCTGCCAGCCGAGGTCAGGCAGGAGACAAGCAGGGCATATTTCCACCGCGCATGGACATTCCTGCGCCCGGAGGCAATTATCTGGGAGCCCGCATCGCTAGAAATGGTGCAGTGCATGCTTCTAATTAGCAGATACCTACAATTGACGAATTACTCACATCAGACTTGGATGGCCATCGGGAGCGCAGTTCGAGCAGCACAGAGCCTTGGGTTGGACACGCCGCAGGCTGCTGTCGGCAACGATGTCGCAAAAGCTGCTGAAAAGCGTAGGCTTTGGCAATGTTGTGTCTTTATGGATAGGTTGGTCTCTCATTACACCTGACACTTGGAATTATATTTCATGACCCGAAAAGGTGCCGAGCTAAAGATTAAACAGGACAGCCTCATGGACATCTGCACGAGTCTCGACAGTCCCTTTAATGGCACCAGGTCCGAAGCCTGCTGCACAGCAGGATGAAACCAGCTCAGAAGACAATGACTTTTTGAGCAAGACACTGGAACTCTACGAGTTCACGAACCACTCCCTGCTCCTATATAGCCCAGATGGCAACGCCGTGACCGACCTGCGCTTTGGTCCAGAGAACGAGAGTGGTATTGGTATGGTGCTGCAGCTTGACGATTCTATCAACAAATGGGAGACGGGAATTCCCTCGAATCTGAGGGTAGAGAATTTTCCCGAAACCCAGGGCACGAGAGCAGAGACCGTCAGTTACAGACAAGCTGTACTGCTCCGTCTCCGGTGAGGATGACCCAACAACAAGTTGTGCATATAAGGTGGCAGAATCGAGTCAATCATGCTGATCGCACCACCCACAGCCTCCTCCATGCTCGCATAACTCTTCTCAAACCCATGCTTGAACGGTATTGCTCGTCAGACCAGTTGACTCGAAGTAGCCTGAAAAACAAGGTTCTTCGGGACTGCAGCGTGCTCTGCATCGAAAACGCCCAAGAAATGACAGGACTCGTCGCTCGGGAACATAGCTCAGATGTCAACCCCTGCAGCATCGCTTGGTGGTACAGGGTGTTCTATCTCCACGTGGCCGGTTCCGTCCTTCTGGCTTCAATGCTGCAGGCCGACGACCTTTTCACGCAGTCCGTCTCGGAGTCGTGGCAGGCGACCATGCTAGCGCTACGTGCACATGCGCACCTCAGCACCTCTGTCCAGGAATGCATTACGACTTTTGACACTCTTGCGGCAAAGATCAATGAGGTGCAGAACTCAGGTTCCGAGCGAGTCGGTGTCGGTGCTCCTGTCGGCTGTGATAGGACGATGTCAGGTGTGAATTTTGAGGATGTCTTCCAGGACTTGGGCATCGACCTTGACAGCTGTCTTTTTGGGATGGAAGATATGGCCTGGGCTGGCAATTTGTTTCAGTCCTAGACCATTCAAATAGCCGCGCGAGCTGCTCAAAGACGGATTTTAGACTGATCAGAGGTGTAAGTCTGCCATTTCTGCTTTATGCAAATCATCTTCCTTTCAGTTCGCATTGTTCCGTCATTTAACCAATGAATGCTCACATCAGATTCTCAAGGAGGTAGTAGTACTTGTAGAATTGATAATTAGCCTCTTATGTTAATGATCACAAATGCGCAAAAGTGCCGCTCGATGGACCTTGGACATGCTGTTTGCTGTCGATCGTGACCGCCAAAGTCGTCGTCCTTGTGATCCCACCATGCGCGCCGGAGCTTGGATGGTTCATCCTCCCCATCTCTACATCCTCAGTAGTACTCGTAGGCTCAACCTCATGATATGGGCCCATGCCATGGAAACCGCTATTGTTGCTTTGATGAGCCCGCCTGCTGCTAGCTTTGCTGAAATATGTGTCTATCATGGCCGGGATACGGAGGAGTAACGGACGAAGTGCGGCCGCTGAAGCCGCGAATGTAGCCATGCCAAGTTCGATATCCGCCCAAAGGAGGAGGTCGTAGTGTAATCCTTTTGCGCGTGCGCCCTCGGCCGTCCGAAGCTGGATGATTATCACAAGCTTGACGACTGTAGCGCTGCTGGCACTATTGAGTCGATTTAGCAACGATGTTAGATGGCTTCTTAGAACTTCCTTCGAGTCGATGGAGAACCTGACCATGACTGCCTCAGAAAAGAGCAAGAACTGATCGAGGCTGGAACTGAGATCGACTTACAATGCTCCCATTCCAAGCAAGAGAAGCACGCTTAACTTTAGTTTCAGACTCATTTGAACATTCCAGAGTATGTATACCGGCAGCAAAGCGTAAAAATAATCAATCACGATATTGGAACTCGTCCGGAAGTAGCCAATATATAAGCACGTCTTCGACCCAGCGTAATTGCTAGACCCTCCAGACGCACACAGCCAAGATGCGTACAGAGTCATCACAATGGTCCACGCGATGACTACAACTATCGAGAGATATAGGAGCCACCGCAGCGCCTTCTTTGTGACGATGCGTAGCAAGATACACGCTACCGCTAGCTTGACGAGACCTGCACAGATGTAAATGGTGAGCTGATTCGCAAACAATAACTATTCGCAGCTAGTCAGTGACCACCAATAATAAGACAATACTACTTGGGGGTGATTCAAATCACTAGAGCTCACTTCGGTGGCTTTGGAATTGTCGTAGCGAGGATTATTCTCGCCCGTAGGAGCTGCGTAGCCCCAATACATAGATGCAGACTCTAAGCCGCAGTGTATCACATATCCGCTCTGTGGATTTGACGTCAGAAGAGTGGATTTCGATGCGTGTGCCCGTTGTAGCGAAATCTGAAAAAGAAGATAGGCGAGGAGCGTAAAGGCCAAAGTGGAACTTACAAATACGAGACATAACATCAAGTCATCTATTCCTATAGCGCGTGTGAGAAGTTTCACGCGCACATATAGACGAGCTGCAATGGCCGCGGTGTTTATGACGAGAAACACCACCATCGCCGCGATCAAGTTATCGCGATAACTGCCCATCTTTGACAGCTACCAGGCGCTGGTATCATGCACGCAGAAATGGTCTTGTTCTGGACTCGGGGACATCCGAAGGCGTATGCGGTGCCGTCATGCAGTGGTAGACGCTCATTCCCGCATAATATTGTGATAAGAAGGCGCACTGGAGTAATGGATCTCGTGTTGCAAGGGAGCACGACAGATATCTTTCCTGTTAATCTGATAGCGAGAGATGGAGTGGGTAGACATTACTGGCACTGACGACTTTATGCCTACGGAGAAGAGATGGGGCCTGGGCCCATTGAAGGCAACAAGTCACCACACGCGCAAGACTCAGCTTACAGGCTCTTACAGATTTAACATGCAGGATGGTCTGGAATCCCGGGGACAGCTTGCAGCTGACGGGGCAAGGATGGTTGCCCCACAACCTTGATAAGATGGCCGTGTTGAACGTCGGCCGCTAATACGCGCCGTGGTGGGATATTTGCATAGATGTCAGCTTGCCTTGGGAACTGATCGGAACCCGGGGATCGTTGCAACATTGCGCAACCCCTCCATAATGTACTCCATCATTCAAAAACGATGTCATAGGCGTTTCATTGCGGGCTGACAGCCTAGATGGAACCCGCATGCAGAAAATTCGCTAGTCCTCGCAGATCATAGGGCCATCGGGATCTTATCCTACCCCAAGTATGCAGCGAAGTCAACTGATGTCCAACTAAGGCATTGAGCAGCTCCGAGGGCATGCAGGTGTGGCACACCAGCAGCCGTGAACTCCGATTCTTGGCGTGAGCTGGAACTCGGGCTTCGTCATGACCTTGACCAAAATTTGATATGACAAATAGACAGAATCCGTTCAGACTTCTTAAAACTGGCTGAAAAGATTGCCAAGTCGTGCACAGTCTTGCGAAGAAACATCAAATGACCACTGTGAATTATTCCAATAGTTGATGGGGCTGCATGTAAGGGAGTGGACGGCCACTTAGCCCGCGGACTCAAATTCAACATCATGTAGGGACAGCAAGCGGCCAAATCAGCGCCCGTGGAGATTATGATATATCAAACTGGTGGCGAATCTGAGACGTGTTGGATGTTAACAGCCAATAACACAAAAGTACCGGTTCATTTCTCCCATACGCCAATTATGTCCTTGCCACAGCTGAAAAGAAACCCATGCTGGCTCTAAGGCACCTGCACATCGGCTCATCCTTGAATCTCCCCGCAAATTGTTGTCTCGGGCTGGCTTATTTGACCTCGCTAGTGCATTTGTATATCTGCTGTTTTAACTGCACGTCTTCCGGGCAAAATAGACTTCTGCCACTGCCGTCACATTTTTTTATAGAAGCAGTTCAAGTTACGCAGACATGCGGGTCTCGATCGGGCGGCCGGCCTTCGTCGCCGTACTCGTCACCATTCAACCAACATTAGCAGCGGCCGTATTCGCACGCAATGTCACCAAGAATTCGCTTTGGATGGCCTCCAGTCTTATTGCCCGCAAGGATGGCATCATGACTGGAGAAGGGGGATCCTCTGAGCCCCTCCAAGCTGGATTCACGCAGAAGGCGTTTACTGCCCTACTTGACCTCTATCCTGGAAACGAGCACATGAAAGTGCATATTGCTGCGAGCGTTGACTCTGTCCTCCCTTATCTTTCAAATGCAACGAAAAATGCGCTGAGCTATCCGCTCGATCGGCTTTCAAATGGAAATGCCATGCTCTCCTTGTCTCAACAATCAGATGCTCAGACGTCGCCCTACTCATCAGGGCTAGAGGCTCTCCGACTCAGTATCGACCTGAACCGTCGGAACCGGGAGGAAGGGCTATGGTACTATACGTACCCATATTGGAGCTATCTGGACGGCATGTACTCCTTGGCACCATTTTACACGCTGTACACCGTCGCTCAGAATAACGCGACAACCTTCAACACGACCGCCCTTGACGATATGGCTCACCAGATAAACCTCCTTTGGGACCATTGCCTAGAGGAGAACTCCGGCCTCTTAGTACATGGATACGACGCCAGTGGCACAGCTGTGTGGGCTGATCCTGTCACAGGTGCCAGCCCGCATGTATGGGGGAGGAGTCTCGGGTGGTATATCATGGCGCTAGTGGACACACTTGAGGCTCTCCAGGACTACCGCCAGACATGCCAGTACAGGGAACCGCTACTCCGGAAGTTCAGGTCCCTGGCGAGCGCGGTGACGCAGGCAGTAGACCCAGATACGGGTGGCTGGTGGCAGGTCCTCGACCAACCCGGCCGCGAGGGGAACTACATTGAGTCGAGCGGCAGCGCCATGTTTGTCTATGCGCTGCTCAAGGGCGCGAGGCTGGGATACTACAAAGCTCATAACATGTCCTCCGCTTCAACACAGGTTGCGAAGACAGCGTACAATTACCTGAACCACAAATTCGTCGTGCATGAGGCAGATGGTACAGTTGGATACAATGGGACCGTGGCGGTGTGCAGCTTGAACTCCACGGCTTCGTACGAGGTGAGTAGGCTTTCTTCTGATCAAATTTCCATACAGGATCTGACAATTGATTCACAGTATTATGTTTCCCAACCCATCAAATATAACAATGTGCTCGGTTCTGCTGCATATATTCTTGCTTCCCTCGAGATTGAGCGTCTTGAGGACAAGTGCATTGAAGCTTGAGTGGGTTCTGAAGACTTGAAAGTGGCTCCATCAATCACCGGCACACTGCAGCCATGCCTGGGCTATCTATAACTTCTTGTAGATAAATTTTACCGCACAAAGAAATTTGATACCAAACTTGGAGGCTTAATGTGAAGGAAGAGGTCTACAAAGTGATTGGCCCTTGGTAAAAATGATGAAGCTATATGGTCTCCTCTTTAATCTACATGCAGGAAGAGTCCTGCAAAATATATGTGAATATGAGAGGATATATCGGAGGTGCTTTTTAAGTCTGCTAGAATTCGAGAAGGGTTCGCAAATGTTCATTCTTTTGATGTCTCAAGAAACGCTTCAGTCTCAGAAATGGCCCTGAACAAGATTTTCCCCCACACGTACGTTTTCCGCCTTCATTTCATGGCCATGGAAAACGCTCATGATCAAACAGTCCGTCCTCGAATAAAAAGACTTGTCTTCGTGAAAGCATCCTTTCCGGGCATATACTCTCAGAAGTCCGTGCTACAAGCCAACTCCTTCGAAGTTACCACATCCTGCTTCACCGCCTCAACCTTGGCCTCAATCCTAGTGACGGCGTCCTTCCCAAGGGGTAGCCGGCTGATCTTCCCCTTAAGCTTTCCAGCCTCTCCCTCGCCTGTCACAACCTGGAAGATGACTTCAGCACCCTTGCGTGGGTCACCGACCTGCTTACCAGCCATGGCACCCCATCGGGCCATCCCAGCTCCTGGCGCGCCCTCGCCCACACCCTTCTCAGGGCTGATGAAAGCACTGAGGAAGTTTGTGCGGAAGGCTCCCGGCTCCACAATCAACACCGATATACCCGACTCTGCTTCCTCCTTCGCAAGCGCCTCGCTGAGCCCCTCGAGGGCGAACTTGCTAGCCGAGTACAAGCCGCCGGTTGGCGATGCATCTTGCCCAGCGACGCTGCTTATGTTGACGATCGTGCCGGACCCGCGGGCCCTCATCCCTAGAAGAACGGCCTGGATGGCGTAGAAGGGGCCGTAGAAGTTGGTCTCGAACTGCGTCCGGATCTCCTGCTCACTGGGCATCTGTTAGCAAGAGTAGTGTGACTGGCGGGGATTTTACCTTAACAAAGCGGGTTTTATTTACGTGAACTGGGCGACTGGTCCCAGCATGGCATATCCAGCGTTGTTGACCAAGATATCAATAGGTCCATAGGTCTCGTTGGCATCCTGGATCTTCTTGACGATGCTCTCTCGGGACTCCGTCATGTCCATCTCAATGACGTGGCCACCCGCGCTCTCGATGGACTTGACAGCATCAACGGAGCGAGTCTTGTTCCGCATTGCTCCAATCACTCTGTGGCCCTGCTTCAGGGCGTGGAGACTTAGGACGAGCCCAAAGCCATTTGAGGCCCCGGTGATGAACCATACGAGAGAAGACATTATTTTGTTGAGAGTCGTTTGAAGTGTAGCGCTTCTCTGCTTGTTTGTCAGAGCTTGCAGAAGATTTGGTCACTTTCTAACTCATGTCTGGCAGTATATGGGCGGGGCTTTATGTATCACACGTGCCGGCTTATGGTTGCAAGACGTCAGCTTCTGTTTCATTGGCAATCTCCTATCACCGAAGGTACAGCTTGGTCTCACCAGATTCGCATCGGTGATATCTTCAGTCCGTCAGTTGACGTGCATACCCCCCTTTTTTTTTTGTTGGACGAAGGCAGGTGCGTGTCGCCATGAAGAACTGCCGGTTCTTGATCGGCGATTGCGAACATTTGAAGTTGTAGAGATCCGGTGTTTACCTCTAGAACCTCCGCCTTTTTATCTTTCTCGCCGTTGCGCGGATGACGAATGACTACCATCTTATTGACAACTGCTGTAAATGTTAAAGTGAGATCCACGACAATAGCTTGTTTGATATTACCCGCTTGCAGAACATTTTTACTGGACCCAGGCATTGGCGCGGCTCCCCTTCCTGCCCCACCCAGCTGACATATATCCTTGTGGCACGCGAACTTCAGGCAATGCCCTAAATCCGATGTGCTCTCCGATATAGCAGCGACATGACCGAACAACATAACGCAGTGACCTGGTCGGCGTTAAGCTGAACAACCTCTCTTGCTTGTTGAGTCCAGTCCAGAGTGATCATCTCACCTAGAGTCCACCACACCGGTCTCATCACGCCTCATCCTGCAACGGCAGCTAGAACGGCAGACATGCTCTGCCAGATGTGCCGAGACAATCTCGGCAACGTCAGCATGCGATACAACCACCACAACTCGCCACAAAGCTTCTACAATGCCATCGAAGCAGAGTGCTTCATCTGCAGGAGCGTGTGGCAGAAGATCGTGGAGGTTTCTGACCCCGCTCTTTACGAAGCCGGGGATTGGGTGCCACAAACGTACGAGGATTTCTTGTCCCAACTCCGACCTCATCTGCCAGAACCAGACGTGTTTTTGAGCTTCGCCTCCAAGCGCAACCCGCCGGAGCCAGGCAGTCTGCCATTCTCGGTTGTGCGGAATGAGTCACGAAGGCACAATACCCGTGCACTGGAATTCGCCGTACAGCTGCGCCATCATTTTGTGCACGTAGCGTTACGCAGAGTCCAAGATCATCATCGCGCCGAGACGCTTCAAAATCAGGAGCGCAAGGCGCTTGGATGCGCATGGTCGACATCACAGAATCCCGAGCTCTGGAAGCAGTGGCTGCGAAAATGCTCGGAGACCCATGATAAATGCCGTATGATAAGAGATCGTCGACAGTTTTCGCCAAGCCGACTCGTTGAGATTGTCGTTGTAGATGGCAAGACAGCTAGTTGGCGGATCGTTGAGCAGAGAGCAGAACATCCTAGGCCGTATTGTACCTTGAGCCATTGCTGGGGTAAATCACTTCACTTCTGTCTTGAAAAGCAGAACTACGATGCTCTCCTTGAAGGCCAGGAAATGGTGGAGCTGCCGAGGACTTATAGAGAAGCTTGCGAGGTGGCAAAGTCCCTGGGCTTCTCCCACATCTGGATCGACTCGCTGTGCATCATCCAAGACGATGTAGCCGACTGGGAAAAAGAGTCAGCCGTTATGGGACGGATCTATGAAGGAGCTCTTGTCAACATCGCTGCCACGTGGGCCGCAGATGGGAGCCTTGGGCTCTATCACGGGAGGGACCCAGTGACCATTTCAGCACCGGACCTAGGTGAAGGTAACATCAGCTTGGCCCGTCTGGGCATGTTTGACGAGGACATAGAGGACGCTCCTCTGAACACCCGCGCCTGGGTGCTGCAGGAGCGCTACCTTGCTCCGGGCCAGTTGAGCTTCTCAAAGAACCAAGTATATTGGGAATGCCAGGAGCTCATGGCCTGTGAGCAGTTTCCTGGGGGCATGGCCGAAGAGATATGGAACCGCAAGTTGATGGCAGGCTGGCTTGGGAACTACCGCACTCTCGTACCGCCAGTGGGTAAACCGACGGTGGGCTTCGGGGATTCAACCAATCTGGGTGAGGCCTGGGGGGCGATGGTGAAAGCTTACTCCGCTTGCTACCTCACAAAGGGATCAGATAAGCTCGTTGCACTTGCTGGGTTGGCCGAGAAGGCGCGCGAAACCCTTGACGACACATACCTCGCCGGTATGTGGAGAAAGCAGCTGCTGGCCCAGCTTTGCTGGAACACCTCTCCCCAACACGAGAGGGCGGTATCCAGCATTAGAGGATGCTGGATCCCCACGTGGTCGTGGGCCAGCCTCGACGGGCCGATATCTCCTGATCTTGGCTTTGGACCGCGGCCCGGCTACGTGGTGGTGGATCTCGCGGAGGTTCTGGACGTTCATGTCACCACAGATCATCCCTCAGGATTGTACAAGTTCACAGAGTGTGGCCTCAGTTTACGAGCCGTCTTCGTCCAAGGCAAGTTGTGGTCATCGCACAGCAAGAGCAGTGTGCATGAACCAGACTTGACTTTTGAGCCACTGTCTCCGAGCCCGATCCTGGGAGACAGCGGTACTTATCTCGGCACGAGCGTGTACTGGGATGAATTTACACCTGGAAGTGCCGTTAAGTCTAACGATAATGCAGCGAAGCACCCCCGGGGCAAGGGTGAAGAGGTATTGTTTTTCGCAATAGTGTCGGCGCAGCTAGGTGGAGAACACTATTCTCTCCGGGGCTTAGTCTTGAGGATGAACGGAGACAGTGTCGCAAGTCGGCTCGGGATGTTCGAATTCAGTGTACATCAAGTCTCGCAGCATCTGCAGGAACTCCTGTTTGGCAGGTCAGGGCTCCATGATGATTGCAACGCCTCAGCTGCCCAGCCACCAAAGGTGCGATTCGGTGACGCGGCATTGGAAGCCTTCGTACAGGATATCACGATCGTATAGTTGAAGTTACATATGTTGGTAGTGAGGAACTAATTCCATGCCATTTCTTCATCCGGCCTGCGGCAAGACGCTCGGGGTTGCACGTTCTAGAAGCGAACACTCCCAGGGGTCAACACGTGGTCTATCGAAATAGTCGTGCAGCAGGGAAGTTCGGTTCCGAATTTTGGGGCCTGGCGGCACTGAAAGCGAGATACGGAATGCGTGTATATGCGCGTATTCTAAACGAGATACGACGCGGGAACAGCCTGGTTGAGGCTGACGTGCTAAGAATGGACTGCTCGGTCGAGGCCGAACAGGGGTGGCCCTGCGGGAGTGTGCCGAGCAGACAAGCACTCTAATGGGCATATGATGCATTACTAAGTATGCTTTGACAGATGAAGAAAATGTTTATTTTTCTCGTTGCTATTTTCTCCGGCAGGACTAGAAAGTTGAAGTTTCCGTCAAACTGATCTCCTTTTCTTGCGAGAGCAATTACCAGGGACATCCAGACCTGAGGAGAAGCTGACGAACCTGGAAGCTACTGAAGATTGGGCCTAAATAACGGAACACGTCCAGATTCACAGCCGAACGGTGAGCTCAAACAACATGGATGAGAAACGAAGAATAGCGCGGAAGGAGTTGCCGCGAGAGAATCAAGCTTGGCTTGAGCCGACAACATCACACTCGGTACGGAGGGCAGCAAGCACTGGTGACCTAGCCACTCCGGAGGTAGTCGATCAACATCCACATTTCGATGGGGAGTTTTCTCCTTCTGCGGCGCCAAGTGAGCTATGGGGTGGCGACACAGCAGTCAATGGTGAGTTCAAGTCTAGTCTGCGTCGACAGGGCTGACGAAAGACTGTAATTACGCAGAACACGACGGCCGCGTCGATATAGATTGCGATTCCAAGCTCGCGCGAGCGATCAAATATACATACCGACTGAGCAAAGGCGGAGACTGGGGATTTTCCCCAGAAGAAGCTTCCACATACGAGCCACCACCCCCGCCGTACGAGCAGATATTAGAAGAGGCTGCACGCGAGGACCCGGTTAAGCTCAACGTTCTGATCCAGGTCGTTGGGAGCCGCGGGGATGTCCAGCCATTTGTTGCCCTAGGTGCCGAGCTGAAAAGACGTGGCCATCGTGTCCGGCTAGCCACTCACGATGTGTTTGAGAAGTTCGTCAGAGATGCCGGCTTGGAGCACTATGGGGTGGGGGGAGACCCTGCTGCGCTGATGGCCTACATGGTCAAGAACCCGGGCCTGATACCGAGCATGAAGAGTCTCCAGGCCGGGGAAGTCGGAAAGAAGCGCGAGATGGTTGAAGAGATGCTCGAAGGCTTCTGGGAAGCCTGTATTAAGCCGGATACTCCGACGGGTGACCGTTTCGTGGCCGACGCGATCATCTCCAACCCGCCTAGCTTCGCCCACGTCCACTGCGCCCAGGCTCTCGGTATCCCTGTCCACCTGATGTTCACGATGCCATGGACCAGCACGGCGGCATTCCCACACCCGCTGGCGAATCTGAAGAACGTCGGCGGTGACCACGGCATAGCGAATTTTATTTCTTACGGCATTGTGGAACACTTGACCTGGCAAGGGTACGTTGCTAAGTAGATAGGCCGGCAATGGAAATCCGCTGACAATATCCAGGCTCGGTGACGTGATAAACAAGTGGCGAAATAGAATCGATCTGGAGTCAGTTGCGATGTTTGATGGCCCCATGCTTGCCGACGCCTTGAAGATACCTTTTACATACTGCTGGTCTCCCGCCCTTGTCCCCAAGCCTAAAGACTGGGGTCCGCACATAGGTGAGGTTGCTCTCATCGTCCAGGATTTGATATCATGGTGCAGACCCCTTGCTAACGGTGGTTTGTGACAGATGTTTGCGGTTTCTTCTTTCGCGACGCACCTCAATACACCCCCCCTGATGACCTAGCGGACTTTCTTGCAGAGGGCCCTCCGCCAGTATACATTGGGTTTGGCAGTATTGTGCTAGACGACCCCGAAGGCGTCATCAAAACGATCCTCGATGCTGTTAGTGCTGCGGGAGTAAGAGCCATTATATCCAAAGGCTGGTCAAATCTGGCCGGCTCCAAGAGCGATTCAATATACTGGGTAGGAGATTGCCCACACGAGTGGCTGTTCCAACACGTTGCCGCAGTCGTTCATCATGGCGGGGCGGGCACTACGGCATGTGGGTTGAGATATGGGAAACCTACCACAATAGTTCCATTTTTCGGAGAGTAAGTCAGCCACGAAGACAATTACAGGTTACCGGGTTTGCTGACTATTGATCCGTCTTGCAGTCAGCCGTTCTGGGGAGACATGATCGCGAGGGCTGGCGCAGGCCCACGGCCGATTCCGCACCGACAACTCAACGTACAGAACCTCGCCGAAGCTATCAGATACTGTCTTTCACCCCAGGCTGTTGCCTCGGCGGAAAAGATCTCTGCCAAGATGGAGGCAGAACAGGGCGTGAAAGCCGCCGCGACTTCGTGGTGGAAACAATTACCGCTCGAACGCATGAAGTGCGATCTTGTTCCAAGCCAGCCAGCTGTGTGGACTTATAAAAAGTCGAAAAAGGCCATGAAATTATCAAAAGCCGCCGCTGAGGTCTTGATGAGCCACGATGTGGTGCAGCTGAAGCACCTCTCCGCGTTGGTTCCCTCCTCCTTCCTTGTACTGCGCCTGCGAATGGATGATTGACAAGACTTGAGGCATAGCTACGCGAGTAACCCTATCATAATCGACGTGACACGCTGGGATCCTGTCTCCGGAGGCGCCTCCGCTATGATGGCCACCGCGTTCGACATGACCGGGTCCATCACCGGAATGGTCACGAAGCCTATCGAGGAATACAATGATGAAAAGCGGCGCCGCGCGCGGGAGCTGAAGAGACTGGAACGCAATGGTGGGAGCAGCAAGGCATCGCTGGACACGCCCCTCGATGATCACCTGTCCGTCACATCAGCGAGCAGCGGAAAGAGCAAAGGGGACAAGCACTCCTCAATGGCAGGTCGTGTGGCCGGTGCGTCGGCAAAGAGCATTGGTATGATAGCTCCGATCTATGCCAAAGGAGCGCTAGTCGATATTCCCCTCGCCATGACGGAGGGCATGAGGTCGATCCCGCGGCATTTTGGCACCGAGGTCCGTGACCACGGACGGGTCACGGACGCCAAGAGCGGCGCCGTCGTTGCCGGGAAGACGTTCGCGTGGGGATTCGTGGACGGGTTGAGCGACCTGGTGATGGAGCCGGTCAGGGGTGCCGGTAAGGAGGGCGCAGTTGGTGCTTTCAAGGGAGTCGGCAAGGGTGCTGCGAGCTTGGTGGCTAAGAGTGGCGCGGGAATGTTTGGCCTGTTGGCATATCCCAGTGCCGGGATAAGTAAGAGCCTGAGATCTGCGGTATATTCCGGGACGCGGAAGACAATTGCCAAGGAGAGGATCGGGGAAGGACAGTGGATGATGAAAGGTCAAGGCCACGCCGCGTTGGAAGTGGACAAAGATGAAGTCATAGCCTCGTTCTTCAGGCTTCGAAGCCTCAAGTAGGTCTCCGGAATATACCACCAGTATGCACAGTCCCTCAGGCTCGGCAATATTGTGGAGGCCTGCGACACATTCCTATGAGTGATCAACGTGTGTTCCGTCAGCTCGGTCTTCGTCGATTCCGAACATCATGCCAGCAACGTGAATCCTGAGACGGGCGCAGAGGCTGTGAGGCGGCGCAGATATCGTTCTTTATCCGTTCTGGTACCTGATAATACTGATCCGAATTTGCCGTGCTTCGTATGTCGTACCTCGTATCTCGTTTAACGCCTACGTCCACGTGCCAACAAGCGCATTCGAAGTGATTTACAATTGTATTAGGAGAAAAACCCACACGGGCCGACTCAGATAGCCCCATCATTCTGCTCACTGGACCACTCATAGGGACTCAGGAATGAAATGATGCTGGGCGGTGGACGCGCGGCCCGCAGAGGTTCGTCCAAGTCCACGCTTTGCCCTGTCAGTCGTTCAACGCCCCTGTCGCCGAGCGTGCTGGAAGCAACCTCCGTTTTCATAGATAAGAAGCACACGCTGACATTCAGTGTGGATGGACAGCTTGGCCTACAGCCCAACAAGGACGCACAGCCACAGTCTTCCTTCCCGTCAGCCGCCGGTCTTCGAAATGTTCATCCAGCGTCCAGGTTCCAAAGCATTTAATGCCACATAATTTTCTTTGAAGAAAGATTTACCCTGGAAATTCACCACGACACATTGGGAAGCCTTCCCCCTCCTTCATTCATATCGCTACACCGAAGCACGTATACGTTGTAACAACCTTTGGAATAGGGTTCCCCCAGTCAAAAAAACATGAACTCCACCGCACCCGAAGCCTCCGAGGCCGTCACGTTCAAGCCATATCGATATAATCCGTCACTGGCAGCAGCGATTGTCAGTGTCGTTGTTTTCGCCATACTGACAGCCCTTCACACGGGGCGTCTGCTCAAAGCTAGAGCTTACTACTTTACTGCCTTTACAATCGGCGGCGTCTGTAAGTGACCTTTCTACGACGCTGCCAGTGGCCGCCAATATCTTGCCTTTGTTGCTGAACAGCAACGCCCGAATTCATGTGAGAGTAACGAATGTTAATTTTGATGGCATCTACAGTCCAGACAATCGGCTATGCTGGAAGAATATGGGGCCACTACGACATGGTCGCCCTCGGGGGCTATATCCTCCAAGCCATCCTCATCCTCGTTGCACCTGCCCTCTACGCCGCCTCGATTTACATGATCCTTGGCCGACTGATCCGAACAGTCAAGGGCGAACACCTTTCACTGGTTCCAGTCCAATGGGTAACGAGGCTATTCGTTACCGGAGATGTGATCGCTTTCACCCTACAGGCGGGAGGTGGCGGAATCCAGTCGGGAGGAAGTGCAGAGATGTACAACATCGGCGAGAAGATCATCGTCACCGGTCTGTTCGTGCAGATCTTCATCTTCGGTTTCTTTGTGGTCACTTCGGTCCTTTTTCACGTTCGCCTCCTGAAAAACCCGACTGCCACCGCCATCAACGGAGTCATCCCTTGGAGGCGGTACTTGACCGTTCTCTACGTCACGAGCGCAATCATCCTTGTCCGCAGCATTTTCCGAGTTGTCGAATATCTGCAGGGAAACGCCGGCTACTTGATTTCTCACGAGATTTTCCTATACATCTTTGACGCCCTTCTTATGGCCATCACGATGGCTATCTTCTTTGTATGGTATGTCGAGGATCTGGATGGCACAAGGCGGAGCAAATCTGTCGAGGATCGGCAGTTCTCCGAGTCCAGTGACTACATGATGGAGGAAGCTCCACGGCAGTAAGGGAAGTGAGCAAAAATCCGAAAACCGAAATGCAAGGGGTTAGCCTGCCAAAGAGGCGCGGTGGATGCATAATAGAATGGAGTGTAAGCATAGAATAGAAGGGGGCCAGTCTAGTCAATAGATGCGTGCAAGGATATGCCTGTCTCGCGAAGAACCCGAACCTCGTACAGAATACGAACCCTCGTACCCGCTCGTTTAACCCAACGACGCTTTGATCTCGACCAGTCGTCTCTCGTTTAAGCTCGCTCATACTCGTTATTCTGAACAGTCTGCCACCCCATCCTTCCTAGTTCTGATCCGCCTCACACGTGTGGCCCAAAACAAAAATTATGAGCCCCGAAACTCAACCAACAACGCCGCCGACGGAGCCGCGGGATCGTCCACAGGCCAAAAGACGTAGGCCACACACAAAATCCAGAAATGGGTGCATCGATTGTCGGAAACGTCGAATCAAGGTTGAAGGCACCCAGCCGAGTTTCACACATCCGACCGCCGCTGACGTGAACACCTAGTGTAGCGAAGAGCGGCCAACCTGTCGATCCTGTGCTCGAAGGGAGATTTCCTGCCAATATGCCAAGGAGATCCAACCAAGAAGCGACGTGACAACACAGGTGTCCGATCCGCCGAACGTGGTGGCTCTTTCAAGTCGCACACTTTCAGAAGCCTACCTCTTTCCGGATCGCAGCCATACATTGGCCGAAACTAGTCCTGCGTCTACGACTGGTACTAGTTTCGGCACACCACAAACATTTATCGCCGCTCCACCAAACTTCAGCATTAGGGACTTGGAGTTGTTGCATCACTGGACTGTTTGCACCAGCGTTGACATTTACAAAACGCCAGGCCCAGACGCAATATGGCAAACCATCATCCCGCAGATCGGCTTCCAGCACCCCTTCGTGGCGCATGCAATTATCAGCCTAGCTGCCCTACACATGTCTTACATTGATGGGTTCGAGAATAGTTCTTACATCATGGAAGCAACACAGCACCACGAGATCGCCCTTATAGGGTTTCACGAATACGTCAACAACATCTCAGAGGAGAAAAGCGAGGGACTCCTGGTATGGTCAATTCTCAACCTCTTGTACGTCTTCAGCATGTCGAGACAGCTAGCCGATACTGTGGAGCGGAACTCGCCCTGTCTCCGCAAGGATCGCCTATTGGGAACAGAGTGGATCCCCATGATGCGCGGGATCGAAGCCGTGCTAGGGCCGTACTATGATTACTTGCGCGACGGTAGGTTGAAAAGTCTCTTAGACTTTGGTAACTGGGAAGACCTGGACCCCGACAACATTACATCCGACCCGGCTGACCTAGAGTTGTGCCGGTTGCGAGAGCTTTGGGAGAACAGCAGCGACGCAGACACATATGAACACGCGCTATCCGTTATGAGAAGATGTCGAATGTACACGCTGCAATTCGAAGATATGGATCCCGAGACTCTCGCGGGATGGAGTTGTAACCGAGCCTGGGCGGGGCCGATGGCCTTCGTCCATCATTCAACTCAACAGTACTTCACTCTGCTACATCAACGACAGCCTCACGCACTGGTTCTGTTCGCACACTTTGGAGCTTTCCTTCACATTTTGGATAATTACTGGTTTCTTGAAGGCTGGGGTAAGGATATTGTTGAAGTTGTAGACGAACTACTGGGCACTTACTGGAGACCATGGATCTACTGGCCCCTTCAGTCTGTGGGTTTGTATAAAGACTTAGTGGTCTGAATAGGCAGAGTACTTACATGCCTTCGGAATAGGAATAGACCTGTTAGAAGATAGTACGCCGTGCTTTGGTGGGACTAGTGAATATCAACCTCTATTCACCTATTTGGATCCCCAAACGCTTCTTCTCCAAGCCAGCCTTCCAATTTCTTCTTGAATAAATATAGAACCTCCCTTCTGAACTACTATCAGCCAATCAACTATCCTTTCAGATCACATAGGCTCGGAGAAAATGGTGGATAGAGTGGAAGAGGTGTTACAGGGATCATATAGTTATTCATCCCTGAGTATGAGATTGACATAGACTACTTCGACTATTTGGGCTCTTTGAATTCCTCTATTAAGCCGTGAAGACAATAGGTGCTTTCAAAGGACAGGGAATAACGCATCTTTTCACATCAGCACAGTAATCTTCGCCATGCGCCATGCAAGGCTTTTGTTGATAACCTTGAAAGGGTTACAGTAAACTCCATTACAATTTGCCAAAATAGTTCGGTGAAATTTTGATACATGATGGGGAAATATCTTCTCCTGTGTCTAGATAATTGTGTAAGTCTATCTGTTCGTTTCGTGATTTGATATCGAATGCAACACGGGCTTTTCGTCATCGCTTTGTGTCTTAATGTCATTGACCCGTGCAAAGCTGCTTGAGTCCCGCCCCCGCATTACATGAAATGCCGATACTCTGCGTTGAGCTTGAAACAGTCAAGCCAAGAGCTTTTGTCATCCTCACAGGCGTTCGGAGTTGTGATGGGGCAGGGTGCCCATCTTCCACCCATTATTACCCCATCCGCCTGAGAGTATAGCGGCGATCTCGGCGGGGTGAATGTAGTTAAATAGGGCCATAACAAGAAGCATGAGAAGCGCATCGAAGATGTAAAGATACGCCTCATGCTTGAGCAGATAGCCGTCAAAGCCCTGAAGGTATTCAACGGCTCTGAATAGAGACCGGACCATGATCAACAGACTTCCAAGGTACAAGGCCCTCATGTGCTTCCTCCAGGGTATACTGCTGTTAGACCGACCAGTGGGTGCTGCATTGATGGAGCGATGAAATGAAACAGCAACGATGATGAAAAATCCGAAGAAGATGAGCTGGACGAAGAGACCAACAATGATAATCTTAGAGCCAGTGTTGAGAGCCTCTAGGCTTCCCGCAGCCTGATAGCCACCGCCTAAAGCTTGTCAGAATTTGAGAGGGAGTGCGGATCATCATCAACTCACCTCCGCCTTGGAGCAAAAATGACAAGACATCACCTGTCACGAACAGCTTCGTCATCCATTCCTTTCGAATCATGACATGCCCCTCTCCATCAATAACGCTAATGATTCTTCCTAGCTCCATATATATGGTGGCAGCGAAGAGCGCGGGTGCAACAAGCAACAGAATAGCCTGGATGATGTAAGGACCCAAGGTCCAGTAAGGGCTCTCATTCCCGGACTTGGCACGGCCGGCATAGCCAATGACTTCCACTTCACAGAGTTTGCATTAGCACTATTGCCAAATCCGTTCCTACTCCTGTCGGACAATTTCAACTGAAGAACTCACAAATGCCGCCGACTGCTAGTGGGAGAACGAACCAGCACCGAGACTTGAACATCTGCCAAAAGTGAAGGCCAGTGGTGGCTATAAATAACAAGATGAATATGGCAGCCCCAGCAATGGTCGGATGGTAGTGGTACATCTGGAAGGTGCCGGTGGGAGCCGCGTCGGCGTCCGGGGTGTTGCGTGGGCTCAGCATCACGGCGGGATCTGTCATGAATTGGGACATCGGCAGATATTCTGAGAAAAGTCTGGCCGGTAGCATGCCCAGAGTATTCTATGCTTTGAAAGGAATGAACTTATTGTCTCAGTTTGAAGGCCGTGACAGGAAACTGGTGATGAGTCAAAAGCGAGAGAACGAAATCTATGTTCACAAAGACTGATGATGGCTATTAAATTTCACTTTACAACTCGATTTAAGTACGTTGCTCCGTGAACTATGAAACTCTCCTTTTCTTGATGAGGGAGAACTACGAGGCAGATAACGAGGGTCTGACAGATAGCTTCACGAAACACAGCCCCTTTGATAATTTCCAACGAGGCAGAGTGAGTCTCCAAACTCTGCAGCGATGTCGTATGTGTGCCCGGGCGCCGTTTTGAGCAGTATTGGGTGTGGCTGTGTGCGGCTCATGCCGCCCTTGCCCCCGTTATTTCTGCCGCGCACCTCGTTCTCGTTTATATTCCGTCCGGTGCTTCGTTTAGATACTCGTTTAGCCGTAGCTCCGGCGGTACTCTCGCGCCAAGCCCACAGCGCTTGCGGCTTGGGCGCGGATGGAGTATCTGCCTTTAGAATGAAAACCGAGGCTGAATGAAGAATTTCAATGGAGGATTTTCGATCAATAATGCCTCTTATTGACAGGAGAGGATTGCAGGGAGGGCCTTCAAGGCGTGTGGCCTTAAATCACCCCGCGCCCAGATCCCAGACCGCGTGGCACATCCGGGCGCATCGTTGCCGAACACCGGGGTGGCCCGCAATCCACAAAATGACAAAAGCCAAAAATTCGCGAAGTGGTCTCCTCGTGCTGCGTCAGAGCTGAATGGTCAAGTTCTCGGAAGTATACAGGGGTCTCGAAGTGTCTGGATGAACATTGGCCCCTTGAGGTACGTTGGCGTAGGTACATAGGCAAGCAGTCGACAGCTCTCAGTGTGGCATGTCAAAAATGATGATACTCTTCTGGTAAGGAAGTCCCTTGGGTCTCCGGTGTGGATATCATGAAGCCCATATTTGGCAGAGACCGACTTTGCCAGCACAGGTGGAGAGTTTCCCAAGGGACATGACGCACAGTACACAAGGACATATTACCAGTCGCCATCGACGCATGGAGGACGCTGCAATGTCCAACAAGAGAAGGGGAATCTGGGAGAGCTACCTAGACAACGCATGTGAGAATTGACGATGTGGCACTTGCATTTGCGCAAGTTACACGTTGGGCATGTCGTACTTGTGTGGCTGGGTATCGTTTTATGGCCTGAGATAATGTTACATGGGCGTTGAAATTACCACATTAAATTCCAACGGACGTCCTCCCACCCTTGTCTCCTCTCAATCCGCACTCCAGCCTTCTGTCTCGGCTTCGGTACGCCCTCTCCCATCAAATTCGCTATTGGGCATGGCGGCTGCGTCTCGGGTGTAAGGCCGCTGATGGCAAATCCAAGCGCGAGAGTCACAAGTAAGCCCGCATTCTCAGCGTATGCAAACCCCCTGCCAGGGCATAGATGTTTCCCACCACCGAACGGGAAATAAGCTGCGGGTGCCTTGATCACGCCCGGTGTTCCCGTTGTCTTGAGCCATCGGGCCGGCTCGAACTCGCCAGGGTCCGCTGGGCCCCACACCTCTGGTAGGCGATGCGAGATAGACGTCGGAATGTGTACCGTCGACCCAGCACGAAGAAAAGTCCCGTCAGGAAGCGTGGTGTCACTCATCGCATGCCTGAATCCAGTGGTTGTGTTGCAGAGACGCAGCGCCTCCCGCTGAATCGCGGCAAGGTACGGACACCGTGCCTCGTCCGTGAGCAGAGAAGCCCGCACGTTAGCCTGCCGTCTGGTCGCGGGTTTCTCGCCGTTCCCACCCATCTCCTCTTGCTGCCCTTGGATAGGCACGACGTCAACTACACCTTGGACCTCCGCCCTCAACCTCTCCACGATCCCCGGGCGCGCGAAGACATTGACAATGATCCAGAAGAGCAGTGGCACGCTATTGTTTGTGCCCGCGAAGACCATGGTCAACTCCATGCGCCCGATCTCTGAGTCGCTGAATCCTAGACCGCGGAAGACTCGGTGTCGGAGCAGGGTAATATCGGCTGTTTGCTCAGGAAATTCTTCTTCGGTCTTGTGTTGGCGGTAATATTCGGCCAGAGCAGTTTGGACTCGGATTCTGGCACTGTTTCCTTTAGGTGCAAACAGCCACGGCAAGATACCAGAAGCCAGATAAGGTAAGGTTTCATCAAATTTCCTGTGCGGTCCCATACCGCGCTTTAGTGGGCTGAAGAGAAGGTTATAAGGACTACCTATCTATCCTAAGACCGCTTTCCTCTGAAACCGACTATTAATAGATTTAGTAAGGAGAATATCTTAACTTCTAAGCGTTTAAAGAGCTTCTTGGTGTATTTCTTATGAGAATAGACTTATAGGGAAGAGATGGACTTGTAGAGAGAAGGGGGTTGTTGGAGAAAAGGGGGGTACCTAGGTACTTATATAGGGAAGAAGTATCTCTCCTCCTTTCTTCCTTCCTTAACTTTAATAATATTAAGTCCTCTAACTTCCTCCTTTAACCTAGTTAGTTAGATAACTATATCTAGAGATCTAGAGATTAGAGATCTAGAGCTTATCTAAGTAAGACCTAGAACTTAAAAAAGACTTAATAGGAAGGGAAAGGAAGGAATTCTTTCTTAGCTAGCTAATATACTAAAGTAGGAGACCTATCCCTAAGGATTAATAAGGGAATCTCTTAGAGGGAAGGAGCCTTCTAGGTAAGTCTATTTCTACTCCTATGACCTCTTTTCCTCTATAACTACTTTTAGCCTTTAAGATACCCTTAGAATTACTAAGATTTTATTTAGGTGTAATGATATATACTATCTTGATTGTTAAGTTGAGAGAAACATTATAGTGGTATCTTTAGGTACTGAAAAGGGGTCTTAGAGCGAGAAAATAGCTAGGAAGCCTTTGGCCCTTATAGTGATTATCTCTAGTATGTACTAAAGCGCGGTATGGTCAATCAGCATTACAGTGTAGTAGAAGGCTTATGAACAGTGATCCGGAATGAGTATACTATAAATTATCAATCAAAGTCAGGTTATTTCGAAACACATTATCCTTCAGTCCATAGAGGGCATCTGTGACCGCGAGCGTCATTGTTCTTTTGAGGTAGCCGAATAAGTCTGATATCTCCACTTGCTTGTTGACTGACAAGTCGATTTGATGGCATAGCTCGCTGACCTCTCCAGTCATGGAAAGCAGCCCAGTTGCAGCCATGCGACTCATTGGTTCAGCCGAAACAACGCTGGGCAAAGTGTGGAAGAAGGCCCGTGATATCGTCCCATCTCTGAGAAGCTTCAGGCTGCGGCCTTCTAAGTTGGCCAAAGCCTGGCTTGCCAACACAACAAAGGGCTCGAAAGACAGGTCTCGATTCCGAAGAGCTGCCTGGGCAAGAGACGGCGAAAATATCACGTAGACCTTGTGCCCAAAGACAGATAGTGTTGCTGCCTGAAGTTGGCGACCGGTCTTTCGAAAAAGGCTCATATAGTATCCGGATCCTGACAACAACATTCCCAGGATGTGTCCAAGAAGTGGGACTCCTGATGAGAGAAGAACAGGCTCGCTGGGAGCAACATCAACCTTGCAAACATGGCGCTTGATCAACCACAACGACGCACATATGGCGACCAGCAGATACGTTGGCCATTGTGTTGCAGCCGAGGAGGCAAATGCAAGGCCAAATGTTGATTCCATCTTATAATGGGTCGTCGCTGGCCAGCGGATAGGGCGGGCTGCTGAAACTCTTCTCCATCTAAGAGAGGTAGGTGAAGGGTAATTATAACACAAATCGAGGTGAAAAGCATTTTGTTGATTGCCAAAGTTCAATTACTGTCTAGGCACAAAAATGCTACGAGCTAATACTACCTTGGGCATCATGAAAACCGTTGTGAGATGCATTGTTGTAGTGAGTGCCGAAACTAAGCTAGATCAAGTCAGATAGCCGCAATCGACACGTGAACGGGAAGGTGGTAACTCATTAAAACTCGTGTTACAAGGTTACATCAACATTCCATGCAACAGCCAGAGCCTTTGGAGGGCTGCCGAGCCGCGAAGGGTGTACCAACCTCGGTACCATGTCAAATAGTATTCACCTTGGCAGCCAAGAGCGGGCCTTCGTCTCCCAAATGGCATGCTGGATGCAACAAGAATTCTAATGCAGACCCTTGTCACCTGTGGCCGTGTAAGGTGGCCCGAAAAGGTCTTGGCACGATTGTGCACAAACACGAGTTGACTCGTCGAATGCAACATTCGTATCCATACCCGTATCTTCAGATGGACTTGTATTCACAAAAAAGCTTGATTCCTAAGTAGTTTATCTGATGGACAGAACAGAGACGGATAACGCACATCTGTCATATATTTTTTCGTCTGAGTATGTATATGAGCAAAACGTTTTACGGGTCATATTCACTGGTTCCAGAATCTTATACCAAACTTTCATCCTTGTCCATCGCAATCAGTCCAGTCATATTTCTCTTCCCTATGCTGCATGCCTACGCCATCAACCTCGTGCTCCCCAGCACTTCTCATGGAGGTATCCGGGTGGCATTTAGGCAGTATTTCAAGCGTTCTTGACAGCAGGGCTGCACTGTATTCGCCCGCGGGTCTTGAGGGGCCAGCGATTCAGAGGACAAGGATGGCGAGGCCCCAGAGGAAGATGAAAAAGGCTCGAATTTCGAGTTGAGCAACTTCAAAGACTGCTCTGGCGACAGGTGTACGTGTGAAAAGATCCTTGCTCTGCCGCTGAGTCCCCAGCAAGATCACGATCGCTTCTCATAGCCTCTCCCGAGGCTGATCGTTCTGGTCGTGTTTACCGAAGGCTTCCCGACCTTGACCGTGCTCCACATCCTTGCTGCACCCCAGTAGGCTTCTCTCAGCAAGCCGTAGGAGGTGCCGTTGAAATTCATGTGGTTCGCTATCATAGCCTGGCGAGTTTGTCTTCGCGTCAAGTCCTCGCTGATAATTGACAAATAGCTACCTAGGTAGTAGGGGGAAGTATTCCGTGATATAGAGATGGCGTATCCAAAGAGAAGTACTGCTCAGGGGGTAGAAACGGTGCATTTGGAGGATTTTGTGTTGGAAACGGACCTCGGTCTTCCAAAAGGACACAGGTCACGTTCTAAGTTGCCTGTTCATTGAATAGGTGTCGCCTGTTCGACACCGCCCTATCAGGGACTGTGCGAGGGGCAGATATCTCCGTTAAGGTGTGCACCGTGGAATAAAACCCCAAGAATCTCGAGATCCGTTTAATTCAGAAACTATTTTTTGTTTTTGTTGATTTATAGATACCGGTCCAGAATCTAGACCAAGCAGAAGGCGTGCCAGGCACAGCATTTCGGCCAGCGGCAGTCCGGGAGGGTTGCGCCCTCCAAATGCCAACAAAGGCTCCGAACGTTACGACGCGGGCATCTTCTGTCATGTTTAGGTGCGTAAGGTTGGAGCTTTGGCCCTGGAAAATGGGATTGGATATTCGCATCCGCAAAAACAGAGGGTACACCCGGACTAGGTATTTTATAAGAGTGCATCCTATAGGTTATCCTAGGGTATCCCATAGGACCTTGTTCTTATAAGGCTATCCTGTAGGAAGCTATCCTATAGGAGGCTATACCATTATGACTGCTTCGCCGTCTATTAGCCCTTGGGCTATGTGTCGTCGAGCAAGTCTAGTCTACGGCGCCGTCGGGAGCGATGCTTCCTAGCCTTGTCTGTGCGGCACGAGGCTGTGGCCACGTGCCTGCAGAGACTTCTACACTGTTATTGACATTGGTTTTTTTTTAACGCTGGGTCTTTGAGCGTTTACCACTGTGTGAAGGGACCGTACGCCTTCGGGACGTATACGGATTAAGAGCGCAACACCCTAATGGGGCCCGTTGTAGCCTCCGTTTTTGCGGGTGCGTAGATCTGGTCTCTGGAAAATTAGGCAGCTCTCCCGAGACTTTGCACATTGAGTGATCAGCCAGGCTGAAGTGGAACCCTTTTTTGTGGCGTGTAAATCAAGAGAGGAGCCTGTTACTCCAGGCTCAGCAATCTGTGTCTCTGGCCAGCCAATCTGCACTTGGGACACCTGCGTCATTCGATAAATTTGACCTCCTTCCAGCATCTCCTCCAAGAGAAGCCCACACGTTCTCGCTGTCATACGACCACCTCCCATGATCTGGTAGATCCCACTGCCACCATGACCACCTCAACCCTTACCAGTCTGCCGACAGAACTGTTGGACGAAATCATCCCGCACACCCTGCCAGAAGGCTTCGAGGGCCTGGCATTGACCTGCAGGGGGTTATACGACCTATGCACACCTTTCATCGAGCGCCATAACCAACGGCGCACCTTGTTTCGCGAGTTTTCGTACCTCACCTACCCAAACGAGGACCGGCTCTCGAGTTCTAACCCACCAGCCGTCTTCCTCATCCAAGAGATCGCCCACGACCCCATAGTGGCGCGTTACATAAGGCATGCAGACTTCGCCTACGACACCTGGCCCCCAGGGGAAAGGGACGTTGAGCATCTCCCAGATCCTGATCTCGGTGGACCCGTGGTCACCATGTTTGCTGAGTCTCCCTACTTGAGAGCGGCGAGTCTGGACTGGAGGCAATACTATGCTCGCATCCAAAAAGACCTCGGGAGCAGTGGCGAGTATTCACAACACGCCGCCGCCTTCCTTTTGACGCTCCTACCCAATGTCACGAGCCTGACGCTGCCGTGCCTTTGGCGGCCGGAAGGGATGGCCGACAAACTCATTCACGCCATTGTCCGCAGAGCAGTCATTAGACCGAGTCCCTCTAGTTCACTCTGGGACAGCCCCAGTCTGGCTGAAGTCACCGAGTTTGAGCCCTACAGCGAAACGGGACCTTCTGACTGGGAATCCGATTCTTCGATAGGATTGGGCAGGCTTCGCCACAAATTAGATCTGGCCGTCGCTGTGCCGTTCTTAGCTCTACCCAAGCTGCGCTCGTTTCGCGCCCACAACTGCACCGTCAGAGACGGCGCCTCCACCGCGACCGCCTACAAGGAAACAGGTTTTCTTTCTGGAAAGACCCTGGAGGCTGCGCATTTCGAGCACAGCTTTTTCGACGATAAGGCCATGACCAGCTTTCTCCAGATGACACCGAACTTGAAGGAGCTTTCGTACTGGCAAATCACGACCATCGCGCGAGAGACCGGTCAGGACTGGGACTTCTGCAGGCTCGTCACGGCCATCGCGCGCGAGGCAGGGAGCCACCTTGAGAGCCTCGAGATTGGGGGCTGGTTTCTTGGATCGCTCGCTCCCGGCATGTTGTCGATGCACGGCTTCCAGTGCCTTCGCAAGCTCCACCTCCCGCTAGAAATTGCAATGTGCAATCTCGACACCGATGAATCTGCCCGAAACAAAGAGCCCACGGATCAGGAGCTGCGAGGGCTTCAGCGACTCACCGATATTCTTGTCCCTGCATCAGTCTCCGAGCTGTCGTTGTACTCTCAGCGTCCAGACCGCACCGTCAAGGCCCTCAGGGTTATGTTCTGCGACTTTGCCGCCAGGAAGGGAGACTGGGTGCCTGCTCTCCAGAAAATACGGCTTTCTCCACGACCGAAGTATCATTCGGATGCCTACAAGGACGCAGTTCGCAAGCTGAAGGTGGAGACGAAAGAGGCTGGCGTGATGTTGCACTTGAGAATGTGTGTAGAGGAGGAGGAGGATGAGGATGAGGATGAGGACGAGCATTGAGAAGAACTAGATGAGCTCGGATATCCTCCTATGGGATGAACTCCTGTGGGCCAAGCCTATGAGATACTGACTGGGTTAGTAATCTCCTGAGTACTTTGATGAGATACCTAGTATGGGTGTACCCTCCTTTTTTGCGGGTGCGAATATCCGATCTCAACTAGATGAGGAACAGCTGTTGAGGATCATGTTGTTTATCTGTTAGTCCAGGCCGGAACCCCGGGTCTGTCTAGCCCGTTGACGGCCCCGGCGGGCGGCGGCCCCGCAGTTAACGGGCATTTCTTACAGGTCATGCAAGACCTGCTTCCGCAGCTTTAGAGCCTGTGATCTCTGTAAAACACTACCAATATCATGCCCTCAGATCCAGCCAAAAAGATCTCGTACTCATCCCTCCCCGAGCCTATGTTTGAAGAAAAAGACTGACATTATAGATAGATGCAAGAGATGCCAGTTCCGAAAGGTACAACACCCTCGCGTGACACGTCGCCCACACCCGGAGCTCGCTGACTCGGCGCTCCGTCCTCGCAGCTGAAGTGTTCACGCACAGAGCCGTGCCAGAACTGCGCCACGGCCAGACAGGCGTGCGAGTACCGTGAGGTCGACCGCAAACGACGGCCTGCTACCCACGAGTATGTGACCAGCCTGGAGAACCGGGTCGCGTGGCTCGAGTCTTTCATCGGCAGGCTCCGATCAGCGCCGGCCGACGAGCGGGACGACTTGCTGCAGAGCGTGTCGCTTGACAATCACCTGGCGGACCGACAGCCATTAGCATCGACGTCGAGCCTGGATGTGCCAAGTGGCGAGAAGCGCAGTGACCTTGCACGCGCCAGCGATGCCAATTTGCAGGTTGACCTGGAAGGCTCGCTCATATACCACGGCGCGACCAGCATTTACCGCGCAAATCCTGGCAGACCATCGACAGCGACAGGCACGGCTCTGTCAAACCCCGGCTTTGACTCCAATTTCGAGTATGTCGCGGAGCATTTCGGCATTAGCTTGCACGATGAGCTTGTGCAAGACGCCTTGTTGCAATTTTTTAAATGGCAGTATCCGCACTTCATGTTCATCTATCGCGAAGCTTTCCTGAGAGACCACTTTTCCGACCATGTCTGCTGCAAGTACTGGTCTCCGGCTCTGCTCCTGTCCGTGTGCGCCCTGGGGACGCTGATGTCACCCGATAAGCGGCATCGAGATTCGAGCGCACAATTCTTCTCTGCAGCCGAGAGCATTTTAATCGTCTCTGGGCTTACCAAGCCATCTATAGTCACTGTTCAGGGGTTTCTCTGCCTGGCATTCTACGAAATCGGGCATGGAAATTTATCCAAGGGCTGGGGATTCTCGGGTAAGTCGTACCAATTATGATGACTGTCACAATTCTGACAAGATTGGAAGGCATCGCCTTTCGCATGGCACAGGATCTTGGTTTCCAAAAAGACCCTAAACACTGGATATCACACGACTCCTCATTAGCGACCGACGAAGACTTGGAGATCCGCAGGCGAATCTTCTGGGGCTGCTATTCATCAGATAAGCTGATCAGTCTGATCCTTGGGCGGCCGGTGTACCTCTTCCAGGAGGACGCAGAAGTCGACACAACTAACAGACTCCCGTGAGCTTCCGTTGCCGATTATTTTACAGATAACACGAGAAACTAATCATTTCCCTCGACTAGTGATCTTCCAGAAATGGGGCCTTGGCTGCCCGCCGGGCTCGCAGATTATGACCGGAGCATTGGCGCAGTCAATCCGCTGATCCCCTGTTTCAAAGAACAAATTCGTTTATCCAAGATAATCGAGAAAATGCTGTCCAAGCTGTTCTCTACGAGATCTAATTTGGATAGTCTTGGTCGTCAGTCATGTCTGGACAGCCTGAATGTGGAGCTTTGCGCCTGGTACCAGGCGCTACCGGAGTGTGCCAAATGGAACAAGTGGGAGCCACCAAGCACGCCACTCATATCAAGTGTTGCAGCTCTGCAGTAAGCTCTTCAGATTTTCACCGTTTTGCCGTAAATCACGAACCCCAGAGACAGGCTGACAAGGACCCAAAAGCTTGTTGTTCCGTAGCGTCCGCATTGCCCTTAACTTTGACCATGCGACTTCGGAGACTACCAAAGAGGCGTCGAGGGACAACGCCATAACGATATGCTTGTCAGCCGCACAAGACGTGGCGCACATCGTTCGGAAGTACCGAAGCCAGTTCGGTCTCGGGCATAGCCCCTTGATGATGATCTACGGGATCATGCAAGCGGCAAGAACACTCGTAGCGTTTGGCACGCCGGAAGAAGCTCAGTACCTGCTGCTTTGCCTCGACGAGTGCTCGTCTGCATGGGCCCTAGCTTCCCAAGTCAGAGACAGGTTGGCAAAAGCTCGATGACGAGACCCTCTCCGTGAATAGAGCGGTAACACGCTGTCCATCGTTTGGCTCACAGAATATTAGCAAAAGCTTCCGGAGGAGTCGAACTAGGCAATGGACAGCATACTATTGTGGTCGAGTCTATTTCAACCCTCCCAACCTCGTCATACTAAGTTCTAAAGGTACATGGACCATCGATTACCGTTACAAAGCGTCCACGAAGCGCGAGCAAATGTTTGAAATTCTTTCATTCCTGTATGAGAAGATACAACAGAAGTAGGCCATTATGGCAAAGGCAGACCACGATCAACTCCGACCTTCAACACAGCAGCAAGCTTCTTGACGTCCGAGGTGTTGTTATAGAAGCCAAACGACACCCTGATACCAAGTCGGTAAGGTGTGACAAAAACTCCGCTTTCCTTCAGCAAGTCCATCCACCTCGGGTCGTGCAAATCAAGGATGTACAAATGTGGTGCATGTTCCTTCCGAGTCGCAGGACCAACGACATTCACCCCAAGAGCACGGCAATCTTCTCTCAGCGCATCCCCAAGACGGTACAGGTGCTCCTGCACACGCCTCGGGACCATGGAGTCCAAATAGAAAGTCAAGAACGCCTTCGCAGCAGCCGCACCGACCAGACTGAGGTTGAGGTGCTCAAACCGCCGCGCACTCGGATGATACACAACCTCCTCAGCAGGAACCAGCAGATCAGCCCGCACATTGCTCACAGCTCCGTACCCAGCAATCGCGGGTTTCGGATTGTTCTGTCGGATGTACTCCGGGTCCACATAAAGAACTGAGAACCCCGTCGGGCAGTTAAGGCCCTTGTGCAAACTGAAAGCACCCGCCGAGATACCCAAGGCCGCCACGTCGACCTCCGCGAACCCGACCTGCTGTGTGAGGTCTGCCAGGACGTGGATTCCGCGCGGCCGGAACGCCTTGCAGATGCCGGCGACGTCGTTCCACTGCCCGCTGTGGAACATGATCGAGCTGAGGCCGATGGCTCGCGTGCGCTCGTCGACGTAAGGCGCGAATGTCTCTGCGGTTGCGGCGGTCACCTTGCCCGTTCGCTGCGCCTCCGCAATGGTCGGCACCTGCCTGATCTCCACGCCGGCGCTACGCAGCGTCATCCACCCGTAGACATGGTTCGGGTGCTCCGTGTCCAGGACGACGACGTTGTCTCCAGGCTCGATCTTCAGTGACCGGATGAAGTAGCCCAGCCCCTCTGTGGTGTCGCGGGTGAAGGCTATGGAGGATGGGTCGGCGTTGATGTAGCGTCCTACCAGGGCGCGGGTTTCCTCCACTGCGGCTTGCCATTCCGGTTTGGGGTGCGGGTTGTACAGCCCTTGGGAGGCGAACTTTGTGATGGCTGCGTGGACGATCAAGTTGGATGGTGGTTGGTAGGAGGCATTGAGGTAGGTGAGTTTGTCGTCCGCTACAAGAGGTACGAGGGAGCGGAATGTAGAGAAGTCGGCTTCTGAGGGAGGTTGGAAGACTGCCTTGGTCTGAGCCGGGACTTCGTTCACATGATTTTGAATAGCACTTGGAGACATGTTGAGTGTACAAGGAACGGCCCGAGTAATAGACATAAATATCTATGCTTCGACCGAGATTTTCGTCGCGTGGTTTATCTTCTGCTGTGGCGGGTCCTGCCAGCTTTTATTGTCGAGACATGCTCCTGAATCGGCGCAGAAATATTGCTTGCTCTTTAATCCCCTTGATCCATCGCAAGGCGCCAGGCATGATCACTGAAAGCACCCTCCCCGAAGCGGACCTGCATGAGCATGTGATAGGGCATGGAGGCTGAAGTCCGTCAACGGTGCCGCTGCCTACATAGGAGAGGAGTTGACTGGTTTTGCGCTTTCGGAAAGGGGTCCACAGCTCGCGCATCAACGACTGGTCCAGAAGCACTTGGATCATGCTGGGTTCGAGGTTATGAGGTTAGCCAAGAGCAGGCCGTGATGCCCTAGTGGTACTAGGAGACGGACTTCGACCTCCATTAGTGGGTCCCCTCGATAAGAGACCCCTGTCTCCGCATATTGGCGTGCCAGAGTCGGACACACAAGTCGATGTCAACATCCACCTATCCGCGCTGATTTTTTTGATATTCCGAAAGCTGATCGGTTATATCCTTCGTGGCATTGCCTGCTCACTGCATCCAACATGACTACCCGAATGGCCAAGATGAGGCTTAGACCTCGACTGGTTCGGCACCCTCCTTGGCTATCTACACCTCACCCCAGATAGAAATATGTTGGTTAGGCTGAGAGGCTTGATGCAGCCTAAGGGTTGCTTCAACCGTGTATTTCCTGTTCGTCTCCGGTCCCCACAGTCCTCGTTATTTTTTCAAAATTGTCCAAATGTTCTTGCCGTTTGAGGGCCCTATCGACTCGTTTTGAGGTTGTGAACCAGAACACGAGACCCTCACGCCTATTCCACCGTTTCAACATTCATGAATTGGTACACGGGCATTTACTGGCAGGTATCCTTAGTCACTGGGATAACTACAAGACGTAAAGAGTATAGCTTGCCACCAGTAAAGACAATGGAAGCAAGTAATAAGGCACTCTGGAGAAAGCCGCCTCGTGGGTCATGCGCCGGTGCAGTGGTGGAATTCTGATTAATTATTTTATGGTAAATTCAACGTAGCTTCCTCAGTCAAGGCATTACTCTTCAGTTAAGCATTTCTTCTGTTCTCAAAAGATCACGGTGATGTAATCGTCAGAAGCAATCTCATCCTCCTTGCCAACCTAATCTTCAACTAGCCGTCTTCTCACCCTTGGCAGTCTCAGCTAGGCCTTCCGCCGGGATCACGGCATCAGAGCTCTCAAAAACGTCGCCCTTCTTCATACCAAGCTGGCGAGTGTCGTAACCGTTCTCCTCCAAGTAAGCTCGGTAGCGTTCGTCCTCGAGCTGAATCGTGTCCTGGCCGATGTGTGGCAGGCAGAATAGAACGAGGCCAGCAGACAGGACGCACAGCGACGAAGAGACCCAGAAAGGGTACTGGGCCGAGGCGACCTCGTTGTCGCCCCCGGCTGCTATGATGTATGGGAAGACTGAAAGACAGTGATCAGCAGATTGCCTCGAATCTCACCAGGTGTCAGTGGACCTACCCCATGTACCGACGAACGCGCCGATTTTACCGATAGCAGCGGCGATTCCGTAGTATTTGCCTTGTGTTTGAGTCAGCATGCGTTTGAGAGACGCTTTATTGCAAAAGGGAGATGGGTCCCTTACCTCGAATTCCGGTAGCACAGGTCTTAGCAGCCAGGAGGCCGATGTTGTTTCCAGGCCCGAACTCGCCCAGCGCGAGGAACACGCCGTACACGACCACAAAGCCGCCAACCATGCTAGGTTGCGAAAGGTTCAAGTAGTCACCGGCCATGATGAAGCCGACGATGGCCTGGAGGAAGACACCGATGGCCAACGCGTACCGTGGGCCCAGCCAGTCAGAGGCTGGGGCACCGAGCATGGTTCCGGGAATGTAGAACAGGTTGATCACAGTGTTCCAGCCAAACACAGTGGTGAGTGGGGCCGTGTCACCATATATGTTACTCAGAATCGTGGGCGAGTATATGCCGAACGCGTAGGTTGAGAACTAATCACCACGCATCAGGTTTACTGTCACCTTAATGAACGCACTTGAGCCGGACTTACGTCGTAGATGAACCAGATCAAGCTGACAACAAAGAGCCGCCAGCCGTACATCTTGAACGACAACATGTACGGTGTCTTGGCATATCGCATCGAGTTCTTGGTGGAGGCCTCAGGCTCCTTCACGAACAGACGGAGGACGAACAGGATGATGGGGAATACCACGCCTATGCCCAAGCTGGTGCGCCAGATGGTGCTGTAATGGCTGTTGTGGCAGGCGGCGGCAACTACGTATGGTACAAAGGCTACTCGCAGTTAGATGTCTACTGTCACGGCATTCACGAGGCTCGAAAGGTGAACAAACCGCCAATCACGAATCCCTATCTCACCAGTCAGCACAAATGGGTCAAGTTGGGGGCCAGGGGTGGATTAAATATGGCGGCCTTCTTACCCAGTCGATCATAGTGTTGGTAAACATGATGAACCACAGGTTGCGGGAGCCGGACTTGAGTTCGCCAGTGGACTCTGCCGCGCCGACGCTGCCTGCGGGGTATTCGCCCCCAATACCGATGCCAACCTTCGCGGATGAGATGACGTTAATGGGGGACATCTTCGTAGAAATAGAAGAGCGCATGCTAGTCCGGATGTGCTACTCACGAAGAAGCGCCACGCTGTGAGGATGTTGAACATGCCGACGGCGTCACCCTTGTAGTAAGACCCCGCAGCGAGGGCGGTAAACACCATCAAGATGATGGTCGAGACGAGCAGCGAGTTGGTGCGCGACCAGTGGTCCGCAAGCCATCCAAAAGCCAGCATGCCCACGACAGTGCCGGCAAAAGCGATGTCGTTGACATACTTCTTGGCGTTCGAGTCCTTGTACAAGTCGCCATACTGCAAGCCAAGCACGGTGGAGACGGAACCGATGACCTAGACCGGCCAAGAGGACGCCGCGCGGGTTAGCAAAAACCAAGCTTTTTGGACCCCGGACTGCCGAACCTTGGCGGGGATGCAAGCCAAGTAGTTCATCCGTCCGGTACGGGGAAGACAAGTCCGGGACTTTGGGAGCGCTCACGTTGTTGATGTATCCATCCGAGAACAGACCGGCGCCGCAGGCGATGACGGGCACGATTGCCTTTCGGAACGGCTGTCGGGGCGCGTTGATGACAGGCGCGTCCTGCTGGGCCGAGGCCTCGGATTCGGCCGACTTCTTTCTGCGGAAGTTGAGCATGATGCGTGAGAAAGGAGACGGGCTTGGGGAAGCCGACTTGGAAGTGCGAAAGGGAGACGCGCGTATTGTGCGAATCAGCTCGAGGGTGAAGAATTTCAGGCGTGACGAGTCAAGGTTGGCAAGGGGGTCCTGATAAGGTATTTATTTGGGTGGTGGTCACAAGCTCGCCCGTTGGGACGCCATGCTCAAAAGGGACGATCTCAGCCGTTCTTCTCGATTCCTTCGGCTCGTTCACTCTCGCGCCTGACCCCACTCTCGCTCACTGCCTGCCTGCACATCTCCTCACCTGCGTCAAACCTCTTGATGCTTGAACGACTTTTGAGCCGAGCAAGCTTTGGCACGTGAGAAATATCGCTTCAAGCTAATTTCGGGCGACTTCTCCTGATTTAGCCCCTAATCCAATATTAAACGAACACTGCTCAATGTAAAGTTCCATCAAAAAGGCAGTGGTTTTAGGAACCGAGGAATTCTTACTGGTAGTAGAATCAGCCACAAAACCTGCAATGACACTCCGGTGCTGCCCTTGTTGCAACTTCTACACGACGACTGAATTGCATACTGCCATGAGCGAGGCCGTGACATTAATGAAGCCACAAAGAGATCTTCAGAATGATCCCTCGACTATTTGTCTGCGAAAATAGAACCACTCATGCAAACCCATACCAACTCAGGATCCATATACAACTTCGTCCAGGCAAATTGGTGGTATTACCTTCCCGCGCCAATGCTTTCGCATATGCGCCAGTCTCCTAGCATAATCCATGAGCGTCTCCTGGTACCCTTTCGCCCGGCCTCCAACAAGCTTCAATCCGGCCACTGCGGTTCCAGCCCGTTGCTGTATCATTTCGGCATTGCCCCAGTGCGGTTCCACGCCGATCAGTCGTTGCTCGGTGAAGCGCTCAACAAGTAGCCAGCGTCTCACCGGTTTTGACCGGCAGAAGGTGAAGACGCTTTTATGTCCGTATTGACCTTTGTACGAGAGACTCGCTCCTGCCCGAACCAATAGTCGTACTGCATCCAAGAATCCGCATGCACTGGCGACGATAAGAGCGGACCCATGAGGACTACCTTCGAAGTCCACGTGTGCTCCCATAGACATGCAATTGCGAATGATCTGTGCGTCATCACCAGAAGCTGCCCAGCACAGCGGACTCCATCCTTGATCTGGCTGGAGGTGGGCGATTCTGGAGAAGTCCTCCTCTGTTAGTTTCCTCCGAAAGTGCCTCCACATATGATTCATGAATGTCAACCCCCTCCAAAATTGAAGATGCCAAGGAAAGGGAGCTGTCTTTTCGAAACTGAAGCTGCTGTTCAGGGCGAAAGTGGCCAAAGCAGAGTCGTCCAACACGAGATGCATGAGTGACCTTCCAGATCCCAAGTTGCTCTGTAGATCAATATCCGTCTTCGTAATTGACATGAAAACGGATGGACTCATTGTCACTTGTGGGCAAATGATTCTTCCTCGTGTCTCGCATACGACGCGAAGAAAGCCCGGAACCTCGTTTGATGAATTATCTCCAATAGCCATGCCAGAGTATGCGGAGTTCAACCCCATGACATCTCTTTTCGCGTTTAGATACCCGAAGATGTCTCCAAAGAAGTGGTGCGTGAGTGAGGCACCATAACGAAAGAGCATGGTGATCATCTCCGGGCTGGAAGACAGCCTCATTGCACTTACACCATGGGAATCTGGCTGGTCGATGAGGGCGCCATTTTCAAGCAGGATACGTGCCGCGTCCAAATTGTTTTTCGCGACTGCAACATGCAAAGCCGTCCCGCAGGATCCGTCCCTAGAAGCTTCCTTTTGGTTGACTACTGTGCACAAAACGTCGGCCTCTGATATGTTCGTGACGGTGCTATAAAACCGTAAATTAGACTTGCAACCGATCGGACGCTACTCCACGATTTTGGCAACATTACCTTATATCCCCAGCCCTTTCTTTGATAAGCTTCAAGATCATGGATAGTCCTTCCATGTTCTGAGCCCAGATTGCACTGCAATGACCACAAAATTCAAAAGGCCATCCTGACTCATCGTATATATAATGATCAACCAGCTTTGTGAGAAGCTTACAGAGTTTCGAGTGACGCAAGCAAATTGCAATCAGGTTGTGGAATACCTTCTCGCCAGCATGGAATGGAGTGGTGTCCACCGTGTTGTCCAGTAACCACTCAGCGACTTCTAGATTCCCCATCTCAAGTGCAAGCCGCAAGGGTGAGCAGCCTTTCTTACTGAAATCAATGCCACTGCCGACCGCATAGAGACTTTTGCACTTTTCAACGTCGTTGGACTCTATAGCCTTGTGCAGTGTCGCAACAAAAGCTTTGTTGGCCTTGTTTGGCAAATTGCCATCCGGATGCTGCACAACAAGGACGTTTTCAGACACAAGCATCTCCCGTAGCATCTGAATCATGACTTCATCGTTGTCTTTGAGAGCCTCCATTCTCGGCGTGATTCCTGTGATGTCGGGCACGTCCTGAGCGCCAAGTCGAACCAAGGCTTTGCAAGCATTGTACACTTTCTGCTGCACAGCAAGGTGCAATGGTGTCGCACCGTCCTTTGTTTGGGGCATAATCTGACAACCTTTAGACACAAGATATTCTATCATGCTTGTGTGGCCCCCGTGTGCGCAGATGTGCATTGGAGTCCAACCATCGGGTGTAGCCAACTCCAAGTCTTCGATGAGGTTTTTCTCAACATAAAATGCCAAGCAGTCCAGATTGCCGTTCAGGGATATGAAATGGACCACGCTTGCATTTGCCAAAATCATCTTTTGGTCATTTCTCAACCTCCAATTGATTGTGGCCCTCCTTCTCCATTCTATCGGTGACCCTCGGGCTTTTGAACTTTCGAGCAATTTTTCCAAGAATGGCCGGAAACCCTGGTAAGAAGCTTCCATTGCAGTATCGGCTCCGAGATTGTCTGTGATTGCAGGATCTGCCCCAGCCTGCAGCAAGTACTCAGCACAATGTAACGATCCCTTGCTAACATGGTGCATGATTGGAGTGGCTCCATTCTTGCCTCTCTTGTTAATATCCACCCCTTTGGCTAAAACGCGATCGATCAACCAGTGAAGTTGCGAGCCAGCTTCCGCATCAGTAGCGAGGCGATGAAGTATTGCAAGTCCGTCCATGGCGAGGTCATTCAAATGAGCCTTATCGGCGATATCGAGCAGCTTAAGGAGTGTTTCTTTGCCTTCCGCGCCTGAGCAGAACGAAATTGCTTGAGGCGGCTGGCAAGCAATCTGGACTGAGCTGTAATCATCCACTATTTCAGAGACGCTTACGTCATGGTCAAGGAGCATGTTGATGTGTCGATACAGCTGGTTTCTGATCGTAAACTGCAGAAAACGCGGCACGCTTGGATCGATTTTGGCCTCTTCCCAGTAGCACGAAGCATCAATCACCTTACCAAGCACCAGGGAAGAAGTTATAGTTGCCAATTGTTCAGTCCAGTGCATTGCGACGAAGAATTCGAAAACCATGTTCACGCCACTCCTTTGGGTGAAGCTCTCGTACGCCAACATCGCGGAATGATTTATCAATAACCAGTCGCAGATAATCCCGAATCCGCGTTCGCGATGTGTAGAGCGCCAGGTGTCTTGCTGGATGTGACTGGAACCCCAATAGTGTTCCCATAGTGTGGTTCCATTCCCATCTATTGACTCCAGACTTTCAGTCGACGAGAGGTCTTGCGCAACAGAATCATCGATGGAATAACTTTCGTCACAACATCTTTCAAGATAGAGCTGCAGCGGAAATCGTCCCTCGAATCTTGTATTCAAGGCTCCCGGGTACAGCTCCTTGAGGCGCCTGACCATCGCTGATGATGCCTCAACGCCGACATGATGCAGTGGTGTCTCGTGACTGGATCCCACCGGGTCCAATCTGGCCCCAACCTCGATGAGACGATGTAAAATCTTGTCTGACCCGTACTCGACTGCCGCTTTGAATAGAGGCTCATGTATTGACCAGAAACCAACAGAATGTGAGCAGATCGAAATGATTTTTATGATTTTCTCCACATGATCCTCGCGGGGCATGTCTGTCTGTCCAGCAAGTAATGCCTGTTGCAGTGGCGTTTTCCCGCTCGTTGACTTGGTCAAAAGTGCTTGGGCTGTCTCCTGAGGGTATCGCTTTGCGATGAAGTCCAACCATTCGAAAGTAATGTCTGAATCCATTGCGTAAACATGCCAGAAGGTTTCGCCCGTGCGAGCCTCACAAGCTGTCATGTTGGCGCCAAACGCTACCAGCTCCTCAAACATTTCAATATCACTACAATCGTGTATTGCGGGGTATTCTAAGTCAGACCGAACCAATGGAATGTTTGGATCACATCCGGCGGCGGCCAAATGAGAAATTGCTTCAAGGTTGTCCGCGAGTACAGCGAAATGAAGTAGAGTCAAATATCGTACGTCGCCCTCAGACGATCGCCACCAAGGGTCTCGATGTCTTGCAGATACATCCAAGCGCCCATCAGCGAGACACGTTTGAAGGCCTGGCAAATCACGGTCGTCGATTGCGGCAAACGCCCGGGCTACTAATGCATCCTTTGACATCGTGATGCGAGAGTCTGTCGCCAATGGATTCCGTGTGAAGGGCAAATCGAGGTCAACAGCAATATTCCAGATCATGCGACCGGTCTCCAATCTCCAGTCTGTCTCAGAATTCAGCAAAGAACCGATGTGTTGTAGGAGTCCAAGGAGCGGCTCTGGGTCGTTTTCAATGAATTCAGAGGCCTCGTAAATAAGGTCCCGCAATACAGCTTCCTCGAGGGCTACTCCTATCGTGAGCAGTCGTTGCAAGATCCAAAAGTCATTTTGCACAAAAGCGATGGTAAACGGGAAGATTGGCGTTGTGTTTTCGAGCTGCAAGGATTGATGCGGCTCTGCTTTCTCCAGATCCCCCTGTTCCAGAACCTGTACTGTCGAGTTGCGCTGCGTGCTTGAGGGGAGGAGCCACTGGATTGGGTCCCAAAAGCACCGATGCTTTGTCTTGACAGTTTCGAAGTCAAGGCAATCATGCAAGCAACGAAACAAAGTCTCAACAGAGAGTTCAAGAGGCGTTCCGAATGGAGAGTTCGCTGTTGGATCACTCCCCGTGCCGATCAGATAGTCACAGACACGTGGAAGATTTAAAGCCGCCGCGAGATGTATTGGTTTGAAGTCATCGCTGAGTATTCTTATCGTATATTCTTTCTTCAGCGTTGCACCATTCCCGCAGGTGAGACCCGTGAGATCGCAGTAGTCGAACAAAATGATAAAGATGCTAATTGCGAAGAGAGTAAGGCAAGAGGTTTTAGATGGGTGAAAGAGCGAATTCATGAGCCCATGCAGTTCGGGGTTGGAGTCCTTGTGGGCTGTCATCTGCAGAGCGAACCTCGCTGCCAGTCGGTGGTAGCTGTACCCCTCTTCCCTATGTGTCGTCATATTGGCACAGTTGATCACGGTCTGGAGATCTGGTGGATCAAAAACGAAGTTCGACAACTGCAAGTACCGGAGACTCTGAGCAGCGAGCAATCTGTGGCACTCCGATTGAGAGATTCGATAGTTCTCCAGGCCGGGTGTCTCGGTCAAGGTTTGATGCTCCAGAAACTCGCGTACGGAAAAGTGCGCAAACTCGAAATATGCGCCGTCTACCGACTTCTTGAGCAGACTTCCGCATATTGATGTGATGTAATCTTCCGACACCATGTTATCAGCATCTAGCGAGGCTCCAACCATATCCGGCGTTGAAATAGCCTCACGCAGTTCCAAAATGGACAGCCTGACCGGAGAGAAGGCTATAAACTGCAAACAAATTTGTATCTTCTCCTGGGTCTTAATAGGAAGTTTGCTGAGCCTTTGAAGCAGTCGCAGGTACGTCTCATGTAAATCAGGTGGAAGATGTCCAAGTGCCTCTCGTCGCTCGAAGTCGTTTGAGAACCCACAGAGGTATTCCAATTGGCAGGCCACCCACCGGAACCTGGCAGTTGTCAGCAACACCGATTTGATCATTTAAGCAGCGATTCTGTACCATGCGGTCGTTACTCACATTCCTTGCGCATGATCAACAAGTGCTTCTCGGATGGCATCTTGCAGACTCATATTCGTGACCCGCAGCCGACCCCTGCGCGTGAGCAACTCCAGCTCAGCTCTGACATAGAGTTCGATGTCCTTAGAACGGGCCGAGATCGATATGGACTTGAAGTCTTCGCTGAGCTGTCTGCGGATGTCTGCCTCATCCCGGCTGAAAACTGCCAAAGATATGGTCTCTGAGTCGCTGGCAAGGTCTGATACCATCTCTGCAATCTCACCCATGCCGTCCCCGCATTCATCTATGCCGTCCACCACTATGAGAACCTGTTCGAATAGCTCACACATCTTTCGAAATAGAGCTCTGAGGTCGTCTGCATCCGCCTTCTTCGGTAGACCATCCACGGGGTGTAGACTCTCATAGCAGTCTTGAAGTAGATCAAATGCCTCGTTCTTTTGGCGAGCCAATTGCGAAACTATCGCACCAAATATGTTGGTCGCTTTGAGGGTCTTCTCGTTCTTGAAGTCGCAGAAGAAAAATGCTGCACCAATGGTGGGATTCGAAGATGCACGTGTCAGGGCTTCTTGGACGGCAGCCCCAGCTAACACAGTCTTTCCACCTCCAGGGATTCCACTGAGCCAAATCCTCGAGCCGGGAGTGTCAAGCCATTGAATGAAGACAGGTGATTCTGTTAGCCAGAGTCCTGTCATCGGATGTCGCAACTTGATATTCGTGTCCAAGCTGGTTTGCGGGTTGACTGTCTCCGTGTCCATGAAGAACTCCAGCACGCGTCGTTTCCTAGTATCAACCAAAATCTCGGTACGTAGCTCTTGAACTACCTGACGTGTCTCGTTGTGCACTAAATCGGCTTCTTTCTGCTTCGAAAGAAGTAGTTGCATCTTTTGCATGGAGTCCGTTGCGATCCCAAGGTTCATATTAGCTTTGTGGCGTTCAAGTTCCTGTAGGACCTCTTGCGTCTCCGATTTCGAGAAAGGCCACTTGAGCTGTTGCACAAGCCCACCCTTTGACCCCACTTTCTCGACTTTCTGTGCAGCTCTTTTCAACCTATCGTGGATCTTGTTGAGAGTCTGCTCACAGTAGTAGACGTGGTGAACGCGTATTGATGGGTCGTATGTATCGCCCTCTTCTTCAAGGCTTTGAGCAAGGACCTGCACACCTCGGAGGATGCCAGTAAAAGACTGCAGTTCCTGTGCAATCTTGGTGATTTCTTCCCTGGCTGCCATGGCGCCTCTCACATATTTGTAGACATGACGAAACACACTATCTGCAAGCGATACCAGTCCGGCGAGACTCGCTGCAAGCGATAGAGGGTCTGCCATTGAGATGGACCTTTATCTGGACGCGTACTACAGGCAGCATTGAGGAGTTGTTTTGGCGAGAGGAGGAGTCCCCTTGTTATCAGGGGTTGATCCTCCGCCGTCAAGAATCGAAGGATGGCCTGTTGCGTAGTCACGCGTGTACGAAAGAAGGTACAATGTCGCAGTTTTGAGATGAAGAGATTGAAGTATTTGATGAAGCATGCAAAGATGGTGAGAGAAGGAAGATTCGGGGCTAGGAAAGCAGCAGTGCCCGGAAAATACTACCAGGGCTCTCTAATCAGCCGCAAAGTAAGCGGGGCTCAGTGCTCCTTGTACCACCTGGCATGGGGGGGAGTGCAGCCTCTAACGCCTGGAGAGCCATTCAGAATTGCAGCTTGCGCATCATGAGAGTGGTGTTCCTGCACGTCAGCTGCCAATGGTGGCTGGTGAAGCCACATTCGGAGGACTCGAGGAGCTGTGCCTCACCGAGGTCTTTTCCCACTCGCCAAAAAGGGCTAATCGAGTTCTTCTACTAAGGATACTAATCTCCAAGCAGGGGCAGCAGAATTTGTTGCTCTGATCCTAATCTCGACACAGTTACCTTTAAATAATTTCCCGGCTGCTATTTGGCAGATCGGCTGGGGCTGGTGTGTAGGCCATGAACCATGAAAGTGAGTACGCCCCTCCCATCCTGGGGCCTCAGTTGTTTGGTTCTAATAATATCTGCCGTCAATAGAATTCTCATTTCGATAAGTTCTCCGCGATTGTAATGCCCGCGATCTCCCTACGCCAGCTTCAGCACAACCACGAATAAGATATCCTTACCATTTTTAAACGACACATATCCCCTCCTGTCAGAAGCAGCCGGCAATGGATTTAACAGGGAGAACACTCGAAAATCCACCCTCGTGTAAATGAGGTCAAGACCATAACTCTAGAGGACGATATGTTCTTTAGATGATGCAGACGATTGAAATCATGCAGTGTTATTGATGGTGTTTTCCGTTTAGCATGATATACGACGCGGTCCTATCATTAGACGAACGGAGAGCTTAATGATAAACCATGAGGTCTTGTACTGACGGCTGGCTACTAATTCGAGATCGTTGCATCTCGAGTGTGGGGTACCTTCAGGAAAGGTCGTGAATAGTCACCGGGGTATTTGCTTTGAGCGCAAAGGCAAACATTACGAAAGACCTCCAGCTCCATTATGAGCTGGGGTTAGAGCTTCGACTCGTGGCTCTGGCTATTCCGAAGTGAGCCCAATCCTCGCCGGTCTGCAATTTGGGGAATCGCTCAGCAAGGACGCCTCAGTCCGTGCTAGATATCATCTAGAGCAAAGTTTCCATGGACATGGCACTCATCCAAAGATACTCGAGCATTAGGTCAAACGAGCGTCTTTTTTCATTTAAGTAGAGGAGTCGAGAGTTTGCCCTCAGCACATTCCCATCTTACAGAAGCTACTGCGGCATGACTCATTGTCTTTGACTTGAGCAACTCCTTGATACATTGAAAACGACCCCGGGGTACACACATGAATAGTCCTCGCAGATGCTCACTCAACAGTTGGTTGATCAGGCCAGTGCTCTGTGACAGTATCAACCTTTGAACTTCCAATGGTTTGGGGGAAAAATTGAATACTGTGGGGGGATCGCCTACCAGCAACTCCGTTATCCAAGGACGGTAGATGCAACAGCTCTTTAGCACTTGCAACCGGCGTTGCTCTGGTCGGCACTGACGGTGCAGCAGGCCGCACCGTTGCACTGGGCGGAGAAGACCCAGCTACCAGAGGAGTTGCAGACGTAGACGGCACCGTCTGGGCCTGGGACGCCGTTCTGGTTTCCGCAGCCCCACTGGCCAGGGTTGCAGGCGAGGGAGGAGGTGGCCAGGAGGCCGACGGCGACGAGGAATCGAGTGAAGTACATCTTGTATTTGATGAAGTTAAGAAGCTTGAATTTCTTTTTGAGGTGTAGAGTGAGTGGCTGTGAAAGCTGAGTTGATGGGATGAGGGATAGTTTCCTGTCGATACTAGCCGGGGACAAAGCATGCCTTTATAGATTTTGCGGTTGGTCTCAGACGGAGTCAACCAACCGACAACCGACCTATGCCGAAGTTGCCAACATCTTGGGTTCAACTCGGAAAGGCGGCATAGGTGAGTCTGCCTTTGCCTTACACATTCTGCTCACCATATTGATTTCGCGTGTTGTTGTTGTTGGGGGGGGGGGGGCGCGGTTGGATGCGGTCAAGCTCATCATCAACGCCATGGTCACCAACGCGTGGCTCTTCCCTGATTGGATACGTCTTCTCACGTTGTTCCTGTCGGTGTCGAAGTAATCTATAATGAAAATAGTGGGCTGTCGACTTAGTAATGAAAATTGGCCAATCCTACCCTTTGCACACGCATAGTCCAGATGCGGATATGTCGGACATTTCATAATCAGCTAAGTCTAAAGCTGCCGTCCCGCGATGACTAGAACACCATGTAAGCACCCACTGCCTCCCGGAAATCGCTCACATTTCTAAATTGCGTTAGCAATGTAGTACAAATTCAAATTCGAGGCTCAGAGAATGTGTCACTGCGGGGAAAGCCAGGCTGCCGAGCCCACCTTCAAACTCCTAGCCCCCAAACTGTGACCAAGACTCCGGTGTCAAATCCACCGCGAAGTCAGGCACACTGATGACCACCCACTTAGTCATTAGATTCCTCACATATTCCATAGTCCCTGCTGAGATAAGACAAAGTGCATGAAGCGACGATAACTTCAGCACTGATCGGCATCTTAGCCATGGACATCTGCTGTTCTTGGACACCACCTGTGTACTAACGTGGCCAAAAAAGGCAAGCTGTTGTGTCATGGAAGCTCTTGGTGATGTCGAGGTGTGTTTTTCCGACGTCTGAGGATCCCCGAAGAGGCTGCATCAATGAACACCGAGCCTTGTGAACATCGAGACTCGGTACGCTCGAGATGGAATCACGGATCAAGCGGCATTGTGCTGGCATGACGATGCAGCAGGCACTTGACGGGTGTTCTCCTACCTCGGCGGCAAAGTACACGGCGCTGGTGAGCATCCAGCAAGTGCAAATACATTGGTGATGTCTGTCACTGTCCGCTTACAGTCAGACAGATTGGACGGTGGCGATGCTCGGCCTTGTGTCGAAAGCTCTCCGAAGAACACAGACAGGCCCAAGCCTGATGCAGACCAAATATCCTTGAAAGATTCGCTACCTGTAGTATGATGCTGCACCCTCCATAAAGCTGCTGGCCTCCTCTTTAACAGACAAACTCTCACACCCGGAGACGTCAAAGCCTCAACTATTTCGGGATGTGATATCAAAGCATCTCTCTTCGAAGTTATCGGACACAGCTGTTGAAAGCTCTTGATAGAGAAGAGATACCCGACAACTCAACGTGGATTCTGTCCAGTCCTGCCAGGTTCATCTGACAATGGGCAACTACATGGAAGTCGAGCTTTACTTTGTTCTACTCTCCTATGCCATTTTGTAGCTGGATGTGCAATGTCGACCGGCTGTCGAAGTTGAAGTGTTGATGATGGTGCGGAGCGTGCCGGGCCACAAATCTCCTTTGCAGCCGTTTAACGTGTATATGGTCAGGTGCTGATGCTATTCGAAGGGCGAAAGTCAGTGCAACCCAAGGCGGGTCCCATTTTGTATTTAGAGCAGTCTCTCAACTCTAAATGCCTTGTATATCGGAGCAGGCAGCTCACTGTTATATGGCTGGCTAGCTTCCGGGGCTCCGGAGCGGAGCGTGTCATTAGCCTTCCAGCCAGCCCTGGCAATTTCAAGCGAACGGCTGCTGCAGTGATCGTTCATTATTTGTAATGAGCGTGTTCAGAACGCGAATGCGAGAGAGAGAAAGTCGGACGCAGCGTACGAATACGAGGGTGTATCGACCAAATAGAGTTTCAATCAAATACGGCCCCCGCTTTGCACATCGATATTCGCCATTCAACCTCTTGGCTCCAAGCTTCTGAATGCTCTAAAAAGGCTCACCGAACAACTGTCCCTGAGATCCGTGAACGTCCACCAGCTCTACCAACACCATCCCTATCTACATGCTAGAGATTGAGATCGCATCGCACAAGTCCACGTTTGTGAATTTTCATTTTACATCGAGCAATTCAGCGTGTTTCCTTCAACGATGTGGCCAATATGGATCCTGTTGCTATTCGCGGCGCCGGCGTTTAGCCTGGCTAGCAGCATTGTGTCTCTCATCCAGAATTATTTCACCGCTAGAAAGATGGGACTGCCCATTGTCATCAGCCCGGTATATAGCAGGAACATCGCTTGGCTTGTGCTGTCGCCGCTACTTGGCCCGCTGCTGCTCAAGTTGCCTTTTGGACTCGGCTCATGGGTTCGGTACAATCGCTACATGTGGGTGTTGGAGGAGAAGGCCAGTGCATTTAAGCAGATGGGGAAGATGTTTGTTGTTGTCACCCCGGCTAAGGTGCAGGTGAGATATGCCAGCGCCTTCGATAAATGCTGTGACATGGCTGACTACAAATTAGGTATACTCCGTCGACCTTGAGGTCATTAGACAGGTTTATCTCAGGAAAAAGGATTTCGAGCGCTCACCCGAGGGGTGCGAGGGCATGCCGGACCTGCTCACGCCTAGCGTCTCCTCGGCCTATGGAGCAGATTGGCAACGGCACCGACGCATCACCGCTCCTCCTTTCAACGAGAGTAACATGAAGATAGTCTGGCAAGAGTCTTTGACGCAAGCTGCCGGACTCGCCCAATGGTGGATCTCTGTATGAGCTACCCCTTGCTAATTACTTTCAGAGCGATTGCCATTTATGCACAGCAGGCTAACACGTCAAAACCTGTACAGCATGGTAAAGGGGGCTTGAGAAGCTCCTGCTCAGACACAATGACCCTGGCTCTCAACGTCTTGGCGGCAGCAGGACTGGGCTATTCGTGGAAGTACATACCAGCAGGCAAAGAAACACAGGCCGGCGACGAGTTCTCAGCACGCTACCGCGACAACCTTGCCCTGCTTCTTACTAGCATTCGTCTTCTAAGTACAACACCAAAGTGGATGTACGAGCTTGGCCCCAGCGGTGTCAAATACCTGCCCAAGCTCTTTCGAGATCATGTGTTGGCGGCACAAGCGTTCCGGAAGCAGATGCAACAGCTTGTCGAGGAGCGGAAGGTCGAAGTGGCCGCGGGCAAGGCTAACGAGAACATCTTCCTCAACGCGATGATTGCGAAGTCCGTCGAGATGCGACAGGAAAAGCTGGCCAAGTCTTCCAGTGCCAGCGGTGAGTTCGGAGAGCTTGAAGCCGGCGGGGCCGGAGGTCTCAACGACGACGAGATCCTCGCGAACATGTTCGACTACAATATTGCAGGTCACGAGACCACTGCACACAGCCTGAACTACTGCTTCCACATCCTCTCGGTTGAGCCTGAGTGGCAGGACTGGATCCGGGAGGAAGTCGATCACGTCTACGACACTAAGGCACTGGACTCTTCCGCCCTCGAGTATGAGCAGTATTTTTACAGGCTTAAGCGCTGTCTAGCCCTCATGGTACGTACTGTTGGCCGTCTCCATCGCTGAAATCGCTGCCTCATCGTGAAGGTGATTATTCTGTGTTGCAGCCATCCGCTAACAGTTTGATCAGTACGAGATGTTGCGTCTCTACAGCCCTGTGGTAGACATGGAAAAGGACGTGCTTGGCGATGGTCAACATCTACGTGTTGACGGGCGCTACATTTTCATTCCTAAAGGTTCCGAGGTTCACATGTCCAATCTCGCTGTGCACATGCTACCAGAGTACTGGGGCGCTGACAGTGAGGAATTCCGCCCAACCCGCTGGATCCGAACCGCTCCAGCCTCATCCGAGATGAAGGACGGCTCTACGAAGCCCCACACAACAGCCGAGATGCTTGATGCCGAGGAGGTCGCACCGCCACCTGTCGCTAAGGAGTCATTCTTCCCGTGGTCGCTCGGCGCACGCAACTGCCCCGGCAAGAAGTTTGCCCAGGTTGAGTTTGTGGCCGTCATGTCGTATGTCCTACGACTGTACAGAGTGGAAGCCGTCCCTCTCGAGGGCGAAACCAGGGAGGAAACCCGGCGGAGGGTTTGGGACTGGACACAGCAGAGCAAGGCAGAAGTCACGATAAATTTCCGTGAGCCTGAGAAATATGCTCTCAGGTTAGTGAGCCGGCAATAGACTTAATTGGTCCGATGATCATGCTGCTACTGAGGAAGTATACGGCCACTCAGGAAGAGGTAGGAAGGGGTGTCAAGGGCATAAATTGCAGTGACTGAAGGGCCGATGTTCCTAGACATAGCACGTTGGGAGAAGATTTTATGTACAAATCGAAGAGTCACTGCTCTTCACAACAATAGCACCACCCACAAGGCAGTCGCGGCCCCTCCCTTGCCAGCCAGCGTGATAGGACTGGACGAATGGAAAAGACTCTGGATGGAGCACCTAGCATGCTCCAGCCTTCTCACCAGGACCGCTGTACAGTTGGCAAGGAGTCTTGGCGTCAGTGCAGATATTGCTCAGGGTCGCCACGTCGCCAGTGTCCTTGTTGATACCAACCACCTCACCACCTCCGTAAGCAGACACACCTGAGACAGTTACGGTCCGTTTGCACTTGTCGCACTGGGATAGAGTCAGCAAGCCAAGCGTGCTATCAGTCCAGGGGGGCTTTCACGAAACCGAGGTAGATGATACTTACAGTGCCGCAAGCTCTGTAGACCTTGCCATAGTCCCGTGCGTAGAAGTTTGAGATCTGGATGTTGTCAGTTCCTGCACCAGTAAGGCCTCGAGTTGTGGGTCGCGATCTACTTACGCTGACGCTGCCGCATCCGTTGTGCTGGACAATCTTGTCTGAGGCGTGATACGCCCCGCCGCCAATGATCCTCGTTACAGTCCCGGCCGTATCCTCCTTGCTGCCGCAGGGGGATCGTGTCAGTATTTCTGCATACTCATCAAACGAAACTCAACTCATTGGGTTGGAGGCGCCCGTACATTGAGATGGCATCCTCGCAGACATCCTCAAACCAGACATTCTCGATAGTGCAACCTCCGCCGATGCAGTAAACGCCTTCTCCCTGGTTCTTGCCGATGATCGCGTTTCTCAAGGTCGCGCCCTTGCGGAGCAAAAAGACAGTATCTGCCTGGCCTTCACGGAAAGTCAGCTTATGCTAGCCTCAGAGTTCGGTGATGGGGCTTCTACTCGCCTCCTTCTGTCTGCTCCTTGCAGGCACCTGCCCCTCTGTCGAAACGCGCATTCTTTCCGTCGTAGGTCTGGCCCGCGGCAACCTCAATGGTCTTCGAGTTGGTAATGGTTTGTGTGGCCTGGGGCAGGGCATCTTTTCCCACGCAGGCATGGACCGCCGGAAGGGCAACGGCCAATGCTGCAAGGAGCTGGAATGCCTTGGTGTACATGATGGCTTGATGAATCGAAAAATTTGGAAACAGTGGTTGTGGTAGCAGAAGTTGCGATTCACAGTCGGCCTGGAGTTCAACTTGGGTCTTATCTGTTGAAGCAGGCAACGGACACACCCTGTTATATCAACATTGGAATACCTCAGCTCCTCTCTCAGCTTTCTCGTGAGCAGCCTAGAAGCATTGGTGGAGAATTGCTTGTCTACGGACCCAAGCTTTCGTCTCCATAAATTAAGGGTGCTTGGCATGGGAGCGGGTATATCACTCCCTCTATAGTCCTACGAGACACGGCCGCCATGGCGGTTCAGTGGAGAGGTTGGAGTAGCATCTATCTCGAACGTTATTTCGGTGTTAGCAATGGATTTGGTCTATACGCGGAAAATCAACTCCCTTCGCTGATCGTTGGGGAGCATCCTTGATCAGGGTGTCTGCATATGTGCCAATCATTGCCGAATCCTTGCGCCCAGCGTCCGCTGCTACGCTTGGCACAGTCTCGGGCACGGAGACTGGCCGACTTGGGTATACTTATAGACTACTACGAGACTACCTAACTGGACCTTAGGTAGTCTTGTATGACTTTGCTTCTTGTGCGTGCTGAGAGGATCAGTCAGTGATCGCAGCTTGGGCCTGCATGGACAAATTACCTCGACCATCTGTTCGGTCCCAACAACAACACTCAGGCCAGCTCTCTATCAAAGCGATCTCTGTAGGACTGTCAATATACTGTTTCACTCGGAATACCGACCGCTGCCGTCAGACAGTAGTTGCGCGCATGCGAGGACAATCTCTGGCCCAGCAACTAGCTGTCGGATTGTTCAGGCTGACGGGTTCTATATTTCAATAGAACCTGCAGTCCGTGACTCTGCAGTACTTATTTTGTGGATCCTGTTGTAGTGAGCATCATCTCAACGCTGCCTGCCAAGGACGTGGCTACACCATGCACACATGAGATTGTCGATTCTCTGGATGCGGAGGCGTTTGAGAAGAGGGCTTACTTGAACCCGGTGAATTCAACCTGCAAATGAAAAAGTTCAAAATTTGCCCCAGTGGTCTTCGTTCTGTGTATTTGTAGTTGCAGTGATCAGTCAAATATGGTACGGGGTCATTCCTGAAACATTTCTGTCAAACTCCTAGCGAACGAAAGCAAAAGCATGTGTTTCTTGAGAGTCCTCCTTCGTCACTGACACTCTTCTTCGCCCATTTTGACTAAGTAATGTTGACCATATCTGTTCGCAGCACTATAACTCCCAGTCCATGATCCACCTGGACAGCCATTCATCCTGTACTGGGTTCAGGGCCCGCAGTACTTGGCTCTCTCTCTTCGCCTCTTCCGTAGAGAAAGCGATTCCTTTGGTTACCGTAACGCCTTTCCTATCCTCAACGCCCCGGAAGAAGTCCAAGATCTTCACCGCAGGCCTCGACACCGCCTTGTCCTGATCATTCGAATCCGTCTGCTCAAGCTGAGAAACCCAGTCGGCCATGGCAACCTCTTCCAAGACGACATCTTCTGCTATCTCAGCCTTGACCATTGGAATCATGTCAGCCCACGGTCTGCGCGCGGGGTTTACGAGGTGGAAAATGCGGAACGACCCCCCGGTGCTCTGTCTCCAGCTTACTGGTATGCCTTCCGAAGCAAGCTCCCAGATGACGGACGACAGAATATCGACTGGAATCCAGTCAATGTCGCCCAGAGCACGCCCATCTGGGATCATCCTCATCGCCTTGGCCGTCTTGAGCATGATAGGAAACCACTCAGTGTGATTCCATGTGGCTCCATTGCCCGGTAAGGCAGGCCCGGCGATCTGACCGACCCTAAGAATTGAGACATTAACGCCGCTCATCTCCGCAGCGGCGGCAAGGACATGCTCAGCGACGGCCTTCGACTCGGCATAACCGGTAGCCTGTGCAGCCGCGAGCGTGGGCGGAAGAAGTTCAGGGATGGTCTTTGCTGCCGGGTCGACAGCGCACCAGTCACCGACCGAGGAGATGGAGGACACGAATATGATGCGAGGGATTCTGGGGCTTCTAACACTGAATTCAACGAGGTTGCGCACGCCGCGGATGTGCGTCTCCTCGAAGGTCTCGAGAGAGTGGTTGAAGTCGACCTTCCAGGCGTTGTGGATGATGATGTCGGTTGTCTCTCGGAGGTCGTTCAGGATCGCTGGCGGAAGACCGAAGCCAGCTTCCTTATAGTCTGCTTGGTGGAAAGAGACCCTCGAGGCGTCGATGTTGGGCGGAGTCGGCCACGTTACGAGTGAGTTCTTGATTCGCGATGCAGCGTCGGCGGCTCGATCTAGACAGGTGACTCGCGCCACGCTGGGTTCGGACAGCAGCTTGACCAGCAGCTGTATGCCTAGTGAGCCGGTCGAGCCTGTCAAGATGACATGGGCTCCGGTGTCGGCATGAGTGTTCCCTCCTTTGCGGCTGACCGGCGGAGGAAGATTGGTCGTGTATTTTACGACTATTTCGTTCATCTTGTGGACTCGATGCTCGAGTGTATCAGCATTGACTCGCTCTTCTGATGCATGGTCGTCTGTCCCATAGCCGGCACGGGCAATCGCATGAGCTAGTTCTGCAATTGTTGGGTGCTGGTAAATGTACTTCATAGAGACCCAAGAGATATCCGCCGCGTTGTTGTGTGAACGAATGCCTGCCTTGAGTAGTCTGATTATCTCCATGGTCTGCAACGAGTCGAGGCCAAGACCGAAGAGGTCATCAGTCGGGTTTACAGTATGCCCCGGGAAAGCGGCCAGAACAACATCGCTAACAAACTTGATAACCACTTCGAGATCTGTCATCGAAGTGAGATGGATGTGTCCGATATTGTTTGAAACCTCGCGCTTGTATAACTCATCGAGCCCTTCACGGTACAAACGAGCGGTGGTAGCCCTTATCACAGTACCCTTAGGGGACCTCTTGAAGGGTTTTGAGGGAGAAGCAACCATGATCATATCTCGGGTGATTCGAGCTTGACCTGAAGCCTGAGAGTTGGCTTTCTCGATTGTTGGCCAGACAGTTTGTACAAGATGCTTCAGAGTCTCGTGTGGTTCTTTTAGCTCCAAGATGAGGCAGGGTTGTGGACGGCCTTGGCCAATGATCAGCGCACCGTTGACCAGAGGGTGAGCTGATATCTGGACCTCGCTGGGGACCGGATTGAACTTCTCCCCATTCGACAAAACGACAATGTCGTCGACACGCCCGTGGAATGTCCACAAGTTTGGGTTGTTCGGGTTGCGTTTGAAGAGGTCCTTGGTGTGCCACACCTCCTCACCCGGAAAGTTGGCGGAAAGGCTGCGGACCTTCTCGAGGTTTGGGTTCCACCGCATAGTCATCTCGTAGATCTGGTCCTCATACGGTTCCATGATGGCTTCCTGTACCGGGTTCCATTCAAGGCTGGCCCAGTCCTCCCGCCTTGGCACCAACGCCTGGATGGCCCCAGTCTCGGTCTGTCCGTAAAACTGGCACACGTCCGTGACTTTGCTCAAGGCCTCACCTGCGCTATGAGAGAGAGGCCCGCCGGCGTAGAGCAGGAATTTCAAGTTCTTGCATTTTTCGATTCCGTCGGGCTCTTGCACCAGCTGCTCTGCAACAATTGGCGGGCAGAATATTGACTTCAGCTTGAAGTGATCCATGATCTCGCTGACCAAATGGCCCGTTGGGGGCCGAGATGGAGGACCCATGACTAGTTTCGCATTCTGATAGTAGATTGGAAGCAGGACCAGTGATGAAAAGCCCGCCAGATGAAACGCTGGGAACGGGGAGAAGAAAGTCTCTTGTTCTGGGAAATCCCATAGCGACCAGTTCTGGTTCACCCGACCGGGGGCCCTGGGCAGCTTCCGGTCATGATCGCCCACAGCAAAAGTTGCGTGGTTCATCACAATGGGCCTCGGGGCCCCAGTCGATCCCGAAGAGTGAAGAATAAGGATGGGGTCCCACCTGACTGCATCGTATTCTTTCTCCCAGACAAAATGCGGCGTCTCCGGTTTAATCATGTCGTCGAAGGACTCGACCTTGATAAGGCTCAAGTCTGACTTATAGTTCAGCAGAGGCAGAACGACTCCTTCTATCTCCTTCGCGTAAAGAAATCGTCGACACTTGGTCTGCTCCAGGAGAGATGCATTCATCCAGGCAGAGTTCCTTGGTGAGGGAAGCAGCACCTGCAAGGAAATGATGAGTGTCGCCCTGCCTCCATGTCACAGAGTGGGTGATTCTATCTTCAAAGGTTACTTACCTTGTAGCCACATTTGACGGCGGCGAGGAACACTACCACATAGCGAAGGTCCCCTGTGCCCATATACGCCAGTGTCTCAAAGCAGGTGCTGAGCCCCAAGTTCTGTTCGATCCAGAACGCCACATGGTTAGTAGCTGTGGTAACATCAGAGAAGGTCACGGTCTTGAAACCATCACTGATGTTGCTGCTGACAGGCACGTAAGAATAAGGCAGATCTGGTCGACTCCTTGCTGTCTCATCGACGACCTTGGGCAGAAGGCGGGAGCCATAGGGAATCATGATGAAGACCAAGGCTATCACACGATGGGATTGTGACAGGGAGGTTGGATTGTTTGGGAATCTACTGACCAGAGAAAAGCCAGAAAGAAGAAAAGGCGAGTGTTGCGGGCAATCCAGGTATATCTGATCCGCTACATCCTTTCCTTTTGATCTTGAATTTTGCACTTATCGACTTAGGACCAATCGATCTCTGTGTGAACCTGTGTGGCACCTGTTCTGGGTACCGAGCCCGGTCTCCACGCGGGGTATGGACCTACAAATTTCTTACTGATGCTAATATTCATGGTCGCATGGAAATCATTAGATCTAGTTGTGTGAAGGCTGATCCGTTCCCGGAAGCTGTCTATCAGTCTGTTGGTACCATCGGTGTTCCTAACATCGCTTTTGGTGATCCTGGCGAACTTCCACGTCACAAGACATTTGAGATTGACACTTCACTTCGCTCAATCGCGTCCAGTTCGCCAGCGGTTTCCTATGCTCCACAGATTTCGAACGTGGAATATCATCCCGTCCTCGGACCCGTTCACAAATCCACGCGACGACCCCTGCAAACATGCAGCCGTCGTATACAGAATTGCTGCACTCCATACATGAGCATGTTGGCGCTATGCATACAGCTGTCATATAAGCGCTAACTCCGCGATGATCCTCGGCAGACATGGTTGCCCTGGCTTGCCCAGGACCAAGGCCTGCAGGTGATGTGCGCCCATGTACGCTATCACATATCCCTGCACGTGTGCCATCGCTACGGTACCTCGGTGATCAGCCTGTTTCTGCCGTTTTGTCCGAATGGTCTGCTATGGATTTGGTTAGGTACAATTCTGGGGAAATCCCACAGAGATCGCGATACACATCAAGTAGAGTCAAGTATCGTAGGACCCAGCGCACAACTCTTCAGAGTTGAGTATTGAATTTGTAGACCCATAATCGACTGCGCAGACTGATAGTGGGAGCGAGTCTGGATTCCCAGGACCATCGAGTTCTGAACTTTTCTTGTCCACGTTGATGGCTCCTCTTCCGCTTTCGGATACCTTCACAGCGTTGCTCCACCTGGGCACTGCAAAAAGGTACGAGCTCCGCAAGGTATACCAGGTTCGAAAGTAACAATGCTTGAAGGTAACCCTTTTCCATTTACAAATGTTCTATTCACATTGAGACCGATCAAGGGCAACTGCAAATTAACATGCGGCTCATGATGTCTTTTTCAGCACCGTTGAGCTGCCTAGGACGAACAATGTCCTTGACCTCGATGTTTGCCGACGTTGAACACTGTTGATCGCTTTTGTGAGGTATCGCATATAGCGATGCCCAGCTTGACTAATGCATGCACAACTGATAAGCAAATAACCGTTCGTGCTAGATGGAGTCATTGACATTCAAAATACAACCAAGTCAACCGCGCTGCTGAGGGTATGATTACAGAGGAAAGTCAGTGTGGTGTGAGCCCCTACCTAGTGACTTTCCTCACTAAGTGCTTATACATATAACTATTCCCATTCGGGAAGAGAAGAAGAAGTCACTTACTAGGGTCTAATACTATTACTACCTTCCTATTTAGGTATAGCTAGTCTATAAGGAGAAGTTTATATTATTACTATTATAGTTAGTAAATTATTATCTTCTAAGTTAATTATATTATTACTAAATAACTATATATATTTATTAGCTATTATAATAGTACCTAAATTTCTTACTAATTAATTTAATAATAATATTAAGGATACTATTTTACTAAGTATACCTATATAAGTTATATCTAATAATAAGAGTATACTTAATAATCCCTTTAAGCTATCTACCCCTAATATTTCTACTATTTCTATTAAACTTATTAGTTAAGCTTATTACTAACTAAAACTAATATTAATTATACTTTTAATTAGAATAAACTTAGAGAAAAAGAAGATATTCTTAACTATAAGACCTATATTAAAGTAGAAGTATATCTAATTATCTTTTATAATAATATATAGAGTAATATTAAAGCTTATAAAAGAGTAAGTTAAGTACTTTATAGAGTTATTATAAGAGTATAAGGTAGAAGGATTATTAAATTTAAAAAATTAATTATAATAGGGACCTATTTAGAATAAGCTTATTTATATCTTATTAAAGAAGTATTCTTTACTACTATAGTTAGCTAAAATATTTAAGAATAAATATAATATAAAGAAGAAGAAATATAAAAGATTTTTAATCTTTTTAATATTATTTAGTATATTATATAATAAGGAAATAGGGAGGATTATAAGCTTAAATAAGAACTTTAATTTAATAAAAAGGTATTAGCCTAATATAATTTAGTTAAGAACTATATTATTAATAAATTAAGAGGTATATATAAATATCTTTTAGTAAAAGTAAGTATAAAATAAGAAGATTAATATTTTAATATAAGGAAAAGTTTTTATTAATAATTTTAGTATAGTAAATAAGGAGGAGGAGGAATTTAGGAGTATACTAATAAGTAAGTATTATTATACTATAATAGGGGAGTTAGGTAATCTAAATTATATTCTAAAAGCTAATAGTATATTATTATTTCTTATTAAGATTATAATTCCTCTTCTTATAATATAATAAGTAAAAAAAGATACTAATAATATCTTAAGTAATAATTTAATAATTATAGCTATTTAGATAATAAAGCTTATAGGGGTAAATAACCTTAGATTAATATTAGAAGACCTATAAGCCTACTATAAAGGAAAAAATAGTTAGCTAAATATATATAGTAATAAAGTAGTAATTATTTACTTATAAAAATTTATAAAGAATTCCTATAAAGTTATATTTTAGAATAGTATAGGAGAAGATTTAAAAAATAAGGTAATAATATTATAGGTAGAGGAAATAAATAGTAATTAAAAAAATAAGTAATATTAACTATAATAGAAGTATTAGTAGGCTATAGGGTATATCTAGTAAAATAGTAGTAATTAGGGGCTATCTATTAGTTTAAGGGTTATATTTAATATTTATATATATTTCTCTTAAAATATATTATATAAGAATTTTAAAATATATATTTTATAATTTATAATCTACTTTATTTAAAGTTTTATTATTTTATTTTCTACTTCTTTTTATATTAAAATATATAGGAGTATTACTTAATATATAAGAAATTTAGGTATTCTTTATTATAACTAGTAGGACTTTATAGATTTTAGGATATATTATTATTATAAGTACTAAAACTTTTATATTTCTCTAATAAATAAATAAAATTTATTTTTAACTTTATTTTTATATATAAAAAGACTTAAATAATAGGTTATAAACTTTTATAAAGCTAAAAAACTATATTTTAACTAAGAAATATTAAGTTTTAGTATAATTACTAATAATATACTCTAAGGTTAAACTCTAAGCTCTTATAATTAACTACCTACTAGTATTTAACTAATAGATTACTAATATTTTCTATAAATAACTACTATCTTCTTCCTCTTTTCTTTAATTATAATTATTATAATACTTCCTATAATAATCTAACTATATTTTTATAGTTATTACCTTCCTTAATACTTTAGGTTCTATTATATAAATTATTTATCTTATTTTATAGTAATAAGTATATAAAATAGCTTACTAGAAGCTTTCTTTAATATCCTTAAAAATACCCTCCTCCTCTACCTATTTAAAGTTAATTAAGAAGTTTTATAATATTATATAGGTATAAATAAAGCTAATTTATATCTTAATATTATATTTAAATATAAAAACCCTAATAATCTTTTATTTCTTCTTTAATAGCTTAAATACTTATTTTACTATAATATAAAGTTAAGTATAATAGAGATTATATAGCTTTTTTATATTATATAACTTTCTTTCCTCCTCCCTCTAATCCTATAAATAATACTATATTAATAAGAATAGTATTAAAATACCCTTTTATAAATTAAATTTAATATTTATAAGATAAAATCTACTTAGAGGAATTATAAAGCTATTCTCTATAATAATATTAAGGAATATATAATTATTTATTAAGCCCTTAATACTAATAAGTATATATATAAATAACTTATTACTTCTAATAGTAGTAAATATATTCTATAATATATTCCCCTTTTAGTCCTATTATTTAACTTATTTACTTATAGGTATATAAACTATAATATATATATTATTAATTATATTAATATATCTATTAAAGTATATATTCTTCCTCTAAAGCTTATACTATTTATTAAGCTACTTTATTAGCTTAGAGTATATAATTACCTTATATAAAATATAGAAATATCCTAAATAATTTTATATAATCTTATTAATAGTTAATTAGTATAATAAGAAGTAATAAATATAATTCTATTATACCTTATTATATATATATATCTAAAGAAATACTATTAGTTATAATAATATTAATAACTACCTTATATTATTTAGAAGTATATTTTCTCCTAATTATAAGAGAAGACTTCTAAAAGCTAGTTTTATTATCTAAAATATATTATAAAAATATATCTTATTACTATATAGGAGTATATTTACTAACTTATTTATAGCTTTTAATCTAATTATATCCTCCTTATTAATATTATTAATAATATTAGGAGATAACTATAACTAAGCTATATATTAATCTTTAAGTCCTAAAATATTAATTATTATAGTAATAACTATTAGGAAATATACTTATTAAATCTAGTTATTAAATATTATAGCTATAATTATACTAATAAAGGTTAATATACCTACTAACCTCTATTAGCTAATATACTTACTAACTAAAATACTAGTATAAATAATAGAATATATATAGATCTTCTCCTAAAGTAGTTATAATACCTAGTGGGGTAAGTAGTACTTACTAAGGCTTAGTATAGCTATATATGAGTAGATAAATCTACTTATAGGTGAGAACTACTACTAATTTAGGAATAGGGTGCTCGCTAAGAGGATATCTATACTGGAATACGACCTATTTAATTACTATACTATACTGACTTTCCTCTGTGATCACACCCTGAGTTAAATGATTGTGTTACCCGGCCGGTACCCACTTCTAATATAAAGGCGTCATTCTCTTCACGTCCGAATCATATGATATCCATCACTTAACTTGGGCCACATACGAGAACTCGCTAAACATGTTGACGATGCATCACTCCGCGAGCCTATTACTTGCGCTAGGCGCAGGAGCTACGCTAGCCAAGACTCAGCCCAATACAAACGCTTCCACCGGGCTGCAGATTTTCCTAGACTTCGATGGGTGAGTCAATTTTAGACTGAGCTTCCCTCATGGCCAACATCGACGCGGAAACATAGCAATGGTTCATCCTGAACTGATGAAATTGAAAATAGCACAATTGTCACGTCGGATGCATACACATCCCTCGCGTCCGCGGCATACGCGAGCCTGCCTGCTAACACGACTACACCATTTCCATCATGGGACGAGATCGAGGCCACATACGGCACGGTCTACGATGCTGTCTCGGCCACGGTAGATGGGCCTACTTCGTTGACAGAGGCGATTGACTACGCAAACAATGCAGTAGGTCAAATATGAATCATGAGTCCGCCTCTCAGTAACTGACATGGTCGAACAAGGCTCTACGCGCTGTAGAACAGTGGTCTTTCCTCTGGGTCCAGAACCTTGGGGTCTTCGACGCCACGAAGCGGGACGAGCTTGTCAAGTTCGCGAGGAACCAGACCCTCCGCGATGGATGGTGCACCTTTGCGACGACTGCACAGGAGAAGGGCGTCAAGGTGAATGTAGTCAGCCTGAACTGGTCACCATCATGGATTCGACTTGTTCTTCAAGAGGCTAGCGAGTGCCCACCGGTTGTTGAGAACATCGAGACGTACTGTCCCGAGATCCTCCCCGAGAACACCCTCCCGGCTACGGGGCTCGACCATGGCGCGCAGCTGTTCTCTGGTGGTGACAAGACCAAGCTGATAGAGAGCCTTTTGTCGTCCGTGTCTGAAGAGGTAGACAACGTTGTTTTTGTGTCGGATGGTGACGCAGATCTTCAGCCACTGTGGGAAGGGCCTACTAACATTGGCATTGTTGCCGGATTCGATGGGAGCGCAGCAGAGACTTTTGAGACATACGGGGTGGAGATTGCCAATGTGAGTCTAGGTTGGCGAGGACATACAGGGACTGGAAGTGGTAACAGTTCTTTTATCTACGGCTTCGAGAATTGGGAGGATGTTGGAAAGCTTCTCTGGGGCTGAGAATTTCAGGATACTTGATCTCACCCTTGCTACTAGTCGAAACCTCAAACGACTCCTGCAAATCACATATATGAACTTCAGTTGTAATAAAACTAAGTAAATCATCTGAAAGAAATTCAGATCATAATAACACATTGCAGTCCCGCTAGATCCTTCAACCCGCGGCTTATCGTGTCCGGGCCTTGCCCAGAAGACGCTGCAGATGAACCAACCCAGACACTTCAGCTTAGAAGTCGAAGGATCTCATTCGCTTCCTCTTTCTCCCAAGATCGAGCTTTCTCCAGCCGCACCTTCGCATAACTATAAGGAGTTAAATTGTTCTCTTTTTCAGTAAGCCCTGAATCTGCGCCGTTGTCTAGAAGCCACTGCAGAGCGTCCGTCCTTCCGTGCTCAATCGCCCAGTGCAGTGGTGTCTTGCCAGAATCATCTTGCGAGTTGATATCAGCCCCTGCCTCCACAAGCACACGGAGACATTCTGGGCGGTTCCATTTAGCCGCATAATGAAGAGGCCGACTGCCACCGACGAGCCTGAGAGAGGGGTTGGCCTGGCCGTCGGAGAGAAGAATTCGCAACATGTCGGCCTTCCCTTTCCAGATCGCTGTGTGGACCTCTTTAAGTTTGTTGATCTTCGCGCCATGCTTGAGAAGAACTTGCACAACTTCTGCGTTGCTGCGGCGCGCCGCCGTCTGAATAGGCAGCTCATCTCGGCTGGCACAACGACTGGTTCTGTGTACGTCGGCACCTGCTTCGACCAAGGCGGAGACTATACTGGCGTTCACACCCTTGCATGCTTGTGAGAGAACTGTGACTTGTCCTTTCTCACGATCCCTGAGGGCATTGGGACTGACACCTTTCTTAAGTAGCAACGAAACTGTCTCCAGCGAGCCCGCCCTGACAGCGAAGAACAACGGCAATCCATCGCCACCCTGGCCCTCGGGTCGCTCGATGGCCGCACCAGAGTTCAGCAGCCGCTCAACCACGGCGATTTGACCATTCTCGCAGGCCGCTTCAAGGGCTGTAATTGGGGACATTGGGAATTTTTCGTAGCGCTGGTTGATTTCAGCACCTACCTCGAGCAGTCGATCCACGAGTCTCAAGTCTCCCTGAGCTGCAGCAACCATGAGAGGACTTTCGATGCCCTGAGGCTCCCAAATCGCTCCTAGTCCTCCGCCATAGTTACAATTCGCACCATGATCTATCAACCACGCCGTCAAGCGTTTGTTCTTTGTGGATATTGCTGCTTTCAGAGGGCTACCTGATAGAGGCAGTTGACTAGAACGTCGTTGGACCCTGCCCACAGGAAGATTGACACTCGCGCCTGACGACACAAGAAGCTCAAGAACATCAAGGTGATCGCCCAGAACTGCAGCCTGTACTGGGCCTCCATAGAATCCGTCGCCATCAGACAGCGAACACCCATTCTGGATAAGCAACTCCACAATGTCCATATGACCCTTGTAAGCCGCCACAGCCAGGCTGGGCCCATACTCTTCGTCGCCCGTGCTTGGGTCTATGCCCTCTTGGACAAGGCTTTTGGCCATTTCGAAATTGCCTGTTTCGCAGGCGCAGTATAGTGTCCCTCCTGGTGAATAATCCTTTGTCCTCCGGTATGCGTCAAAATCCTCGCTCCTGTCGATGTCCATCTGTATGACACCCGTGTCCAAGAGATCGCTGGCCAAGTCATTGAGACCGAGTAAGATGGCATGATAGACAACGGCGTCCGGAATGAAGTCCACGAATAATTTGAGCATGCCTTCATCACACGTGCATCTTCTGGCCGCCATCTCCAGTCCTCTGAGCGCAGTGCTACGGCTGGCCTTCGGCAGCAGCAGCCTCATACATTCTTTGGATCCACGAGATGCAGCACCCTCTAAGGGGTTCAAATAGTCTCCTTTCTGAGAATAGTGGTTGGGACTTGCACCAGCATTCATTAGAAGCCCCACCGCTACCGGGTTATCAGACCTGCAAGCCTCAAGCAATGGTGATCCCTCATCATAGGCCAAATTGTTGCTGCCGTCAGGGTTTGCGCCATGTTTGAGCAGGAATTCCATGACGATATTGTGTCTCTCAGCCGCTGCTGCCTTGAGTGGGCAGTCATACGGATCATCGCTAGCGTTGGGGTCGGCACCGGCTTTCAGTAGTAACTCGACTACACGGTGATGTCCCTTGTACGCTGCAGATTGAAGGCAGCTTGGATGGATAGAGGTCTCCTTACCAACCCCATTCGCACGGTCTATCAACAGTCTTGGCAGAAGTGAATCCAGACCGCGAGAACTGACGGAGTACAGCGGATCAGGAAATAATTCGCGGTCGAAATTCGGCGCTCTCCAAGGTTTGGTCAGATCGTATAACCGACACCAGTTCTTGTATGGCTCTGTGTTTCCATTCCATGCCAGGAGCCGCAGTGCTAGCTTCGTGAGCTCCGGATGGCTCCCCGCTCGGACGTAGTGATGGGGCCAGAACCGGGCCGCGTGCCTTGCGAGAGGCCAGTGTTTCATTGAATACATGTCCAACGGCTGCCGCAACGACAAGAGATACGATATGCAGATCTTTGCAGCGAATTGATGTACCTCTTCTCTTGTCTTGAATGGGAGAGCATTTGGGAGATCTGCGCCGAAAGCGTCCGACAGAAGATACTCCTGCAAGGAGTGGTGTGCCAACCGAAGCTCGGTAATCTTCCTGATCGCGCCATAGCGCCATCTGGTGGTTTCGCGCGTAGTGAGCAACGTAGGGCAAGCATGTAAAATCTGGTCGAGAGTCTGAGACCGTAGTTCCGGATTGAAAGAAAGCCCGTCCTCAGTTGAGAAGTCAATAGCCAGGATGCCAGCTGCTTCCCATAAGCTGAGCGGCTGTGAGGAAATTGCCAGCCAGAGAAGGATAGTGGCAGCGTGGTCCCAGTGGAGACCATCGATTCGGGCAAGAACGGATGTATAAGTAGCTGATAGGGACCTCGGAAGGCTTGTCAGACTTCTCCACATGTCTCGAAATGTCGCACACTTGGCGAGACCTTCGATCTGGGATGTGACCCAAGGGAACACGCCTTGAGATCCTTTGGCCAGAGACGCTTTGACGACCGGCGAGCTGAACCGCCATGTCCGTAGCCTGGGGTGTGTGTCAAGTTGATTTTGGATGAAAGACTGCATGTCGTTCGCGACAGCCTCGGGCGTGACCTCGACAATTTGTCTCTTCCCGCGGTCCAGAATTGTGTTCAGCTTGCGGTCAAACCGGCTGGAAAGGAATATGTGCAATTTCTGCACGTTCCATCCCAAAATTGTATTCATAATCTCATGCAGACAGTCCTGATCCGCACACTCATCAAGTCCATCGATAATTAAAAAGACCTGACGAAGCTCTTCCGTGATACCACGTAGAATGGACGTTAGATCTTTGATAGATGGCTGTGAGATACCTTCCCTATAATGTGGCTTGCGTTCTTCCGGCCACCTTGACTTCGCAAAATGCTTGTAAGCGTACTGTTCGAGTGTCTGGGTTGGCGACTGCTGCGAAGATGAAAGCTGGGATATCAAGGATCGCAGCATCACATCCGCTGTAAACCTTCCCGGGTCGCTGAATTGAAAGTAGAAATAGGCCAGGGTTGCATTCTGCCCATCAGCGCAGAAAGAATGAATGTGATCGATCAGGGACGAGGTCAGAACTGATTTACCACAGCCCGGGATTCCGTGCATCCATAGGACGGCCATGTCCGTGGAATCCCGCCATTTATTGAACTCTGCTCCGTCAAGTAACCATGCGCCGGTGCGATCGACTCGCCCTTTGCGCACATTTTCATGAAGCGAAGATGGATTTGGTGCATCCAACCATCCGACCATGACTTGGAGGCGTTCCTCGTCAGGCATCTTTTTGTTTCGATTATGATCAAGAATTCTCTCCCGCAACTCCGTTGGGTTCCTTTGAAACGGCCTTGTCGACGTGACCGTGTCAATCGACAGCCTTTTTTCAATGGTGCTCTTCATCCGATGCAGGCATTCAACTGCATTTTCCACTTCACTGTGATGCTCAGGCCAGGTAAGGGAGGTGCCACACCCGTTCCACCGTTCGACTGGCTCTCGAAGTAGTTCTTCAAGCTGAGACAAACGATCCCAAGAGCGGCCGAACACCCTCCCTCCCTCCCAGAGGACCCCGGCAAACGAAGGCGAATTGTCAATGCCACGAAGTTCATCTTCTGTGACTCTGTCGATAAGTCCCTCAACCATATTGCGCAAAGTCTGACCTTCGAGAATGACCCCCCGTGTGTGACTTCGGGCGTCTTTGGCGAGCTGTTGATAGTAGTAACTGCAGGAGACGATGCTACTAACCACATGACCAACACCAATCAGGCTGGAAGTGGTAATGCGAGGGTCTGTCATTATGACACTGGGGCAGTGTGGTCTGGAAGATAATTGTCCTTTTCCTGGTTTCGAATTGATTGATGGGTTGCATTCAAGGATATCCTGGGAAATCAGACTGTGAAAGATGATGGATGCTGTTCAGGGAAACAAGATGAATACTGCAGAAGCTGAAGGTTGCAATTAAATTTTGATCAAGTCGAGAATTTGGCAAGATGCAGCAAGTCTAATAAACATTACGTGGGCGCTAGGCTTTTACCGACGTGAGGCTAGAGGCACGCCGTCGAGCCGCAATGTGCTATAGACCCAATAAGTCCGCTTTGATTGTTTTAGAATCCACTATGGCTTACCTTGCGACTGATACTCTGCCATGAAGTTTTCTACATCTATAGTCGTGTTCACAATAAGATTTAGGAAGCTCGTGTGGACTGTCTATGGCGCCACTGAAGGCTTGTCTCGGCTAGTCATGCCTTTGCGCCTACAGAAAGGATTTTTTTCTTTATTTGCATTTATTGGGTCAACTTCTATTGCTCGACTATGTGCATTCTGTTTTTTCCAACACTGCATCTTCGAGTGCTTCTAATGGTGTACATGGACTGTCTCTAGCTCCACACGAAAATCCGTCCGGTCATATTCATCAAAAATTCGACATTGGACTAGGCACCTACCTAGGTAGGATGAAGAAAGGCCTGCTTTTGCCACTGAAAAAACTAGGAGTCTTAATCATTCTATTATATTGAAGCACTGGGTATACTCCATGGAGGATTGAAACCGAAACTAAGCAAGTCTTCAAGGATTTCCTGAGACCACGACATGCTCTACAATGAAAGCTACTTCTATTCCCTGACACAGCTAGCTGATGCCCGGATCAATCACCATCGCTCCAAGTCTTTTCCTATTGTTTTATCTGCTTAGTCTAACTGCTAACCTCAGGATAAGAAGACCAGTCCTTACTGCCACCCCATATCAAGGTAGCTGACTGGAAGCTGTACTCGATCGCTGTCTTTGCGCGCGCCCTCATATCCAACTCGTATTTAGAAAGCCCCACTTTCAATGCCTCGGAATCCCAGTTTTCATTTTCCCAAGATCTAGACAATATCTCACACAACTGCCCGACGTCAACAGCAGCCGTTTCGCCTCCGGACCCTCCACTCGGAGCCATAGCATGAATTGAGTCACCGGCAAAGGTGATTCGAGTGTCAGTTGACCATGACGCGATGTCCGGCTTGTTTGAGTGTATTGGAGTGACAGCGCTCTGTGTTTGCATCTCCAGCAGTCGGCGGAAGCAGGTATCCCAGCCCGCCGCCAATGTCAGCGCATAGGCTCGCCTTTGCTCCTGTGTCGACAGTGGGACCGAGGCTTCCGGAGGAAAGGAGAGGACCCAGAACACATAGTCCTCTTGGTCAGAGAGGTTACATTCCTCGGTCAGGGATAGTTTACCGCCGCGTCGCCACTCGATTGGTGCGAACAGCATCGACTGGTTGGGGTTCTTTTTGTCAAGCGCGATTGCGAAGTGCGCCTTCAGCACGTCCTCATGCCCGAACTCCCCTCGAAACTCTGCAGTCAGGGGAGTGCGACCCCAGATGCAGCATCTCTGTGTGTCGACCAACTTGACATCTGGAAAATCTGCTTCCTCACTTTGGAGCCCACGCCATCTGCCCCGATAAGAATGCGTCCCGAGACGGCCGAGCCGTCTGTGAAGTGCACGCGAACGCCCTCTCTGCCGCTCTCAGACAGCAGCTCGTAACTTTGGAACGCCCGTCCAAAATGCACACGATCCTCAATGCTGTTCAGAAGGAGCTCCCGAATCCATGGCCGGTCAACATTGACGGAGCGTTCTCCAAGTCGCCACGTATCTGTTTGTTGGCCTGTTGCGGCGTCGAGCACAGCTAGTGCCGGCGGCTCGATGCGGCCGGCGTGCGTGTTTTGAAAGAGAGACCACATCTGTGGCGAAAGGGTCTTTTCAAATGCGTTAAGGCCACCGTCCATGATCCGGTAGCGATGCCCCTTCGACGCCAAAGCTGCATCGCGTTCAAACACTTGGAATGGGATGTTGCGGTGCTTAAGTCCTTGGGCAAGCAAGAGTCCCGACATGCCCGCCCCAATTATGAGGACATCATCGGCACCGGCGTTGCTGTTCATACCCATGTTGCTCGGAACTACTGGATTGGTGGCTGCACTGAATAACGGACTTGGAGTCTCCCCAAGCTTGATGATATGTGTAACTTGAGATCGTGATACGGAGAGGCAGGATTTGCCGGTAATTTGTACGAGGCCTGAGGTAGATGTGGAGTGAACGGCATTCAGCTGTAAGCACTAGCACATGACAGGATTACGGTTGGAATTTCGGGCCCAAATCCATACGATCAACACACTAAATTTCTCTTTCATGACTACAACGCCGGCCGAGCTCGCTTGACAATATTCAACGCTAACCCACTCAGTGACGAACTTCCAATCAAGTCGAAAATGCTGATCTCGACACGGGCATTGGGCACCAGCCAGTTTCGCAACTCAACGGCCACCAACGAGTCCACGCCGTAATGAGAAAGTGGACGGCCCGGGTCAATATCCGTCTCAGGAATGACAAACATGCTTGATACCTTCGCAAGCAACGCGCTTTGTACCGCATTCGACGCTTCGTCCACGTTCTGTGCTCTGGATATCTCCTCGTGCAGACTCAAACTCCCCGCCCCAGCTTGAGATTTTTCGCGGCCCACGGGCCTTGAGCCAAAGCCATCCTGCAGCATTGAGAAGCGAAGGTCATGCTTGACCGGCCCGGCCCTTGAAATTCCCGTTGCAATCTGTGAGGTTCGCGGCGTTCGTCGTGGATTGCGAATGGCGTAGTCGACCAAACCCAGCACATCCGACTCGCTTAAAGGATGAAACCCGTCTTTCATCAAACGTTCCTTCATTCCCGAATCTTTCGTGTCAGCAACGACGCCGACAGAATTCACGGCGCTCAGGTCAATAGCAACGCATGGCAACCCTCTGGCGCTCAAATGGCGTGCCATTGCATCCTGATATGTGTTTCCAGCTGCGTAATTTGCCTGCGATGGGTTTCCGAGGATACCCGTGAGCGATGAAAGAAAAATCAGGAAGTCCACCTGGGGACCGAGCAGCTCCGCGATGTTCTTGGTGCCGCTGACCTTTGGGTTAAGCGCGCTGTTCCATTGAGAGAAACTCATCCGTTCCAGAATTGAATCCTGTTGCAGTGAGCCCAGTCAGCAGCCTTTGATACGGTTTTGGACAAAGCACAATTTGAATACGAAAAGACCTACGTCAAGCATCATACCGCCATGCACTACCCCTTTTATCGAAGGCATCCCCGATGTACGGTAGGCGTCTAGGACCAGCTTCAGGGATTGAATGTCCCCGACATCGCAGTCCTTGACAACTACTCTAGCCCCACCGGCAGCCAACGATTGTGTGAAGGTTGTATTATCCGAGCGTGACGCCGCATTTCGAGAGACCAGTAGCAGATTACGGGCGCCTCGAGATATCAAATACCTCGCTATGGACTGTCCAATGCCGGTGAGACCACCAACAACCATGTAAGAAGACTCTGAACACAGTTGAGCTTGTATGGCTGGCTCGATAACCTGTGAAGTTGTCAATATCTCTAGTGCCTTCCGTAATCAGCATTCAAGGAAGCCGGATGAAATCACCTTGACCGGCTCGTCCGCTTTAGGAACAAGCACAATCTTGCCAATATGGTTTCCAGCTTGCATAGTTCGAAATGCTCGTGCAGCTTCGGAAAGGGGAACTGTCGCCACCGGCGTGATGTTTGGGATCGTGTCGCTGCTGAGCAGCTGCAACACCTCCTGGAGAATCCGTTGAATCAACCGTCCCTTGTTGTCTGCCAGTTGATTTAGGTCGACATGTATGAAGGACAGGCCACGTCGGAATGGTTCCATCTCAAGTGACTTATTCAAGCGCACATCCCTCTTCCCAATTTCTATGAATCGCCCATGGACGGCAACCAGATTCCAGCTTTCATGGAGGAGGTTGCCAGCGAGTGAGTTGATTACCACATCTACTCCTCGGCCTCCTGTAGCCTGCCGAATCCCGTGGACAAATGATACATTTCGGCTCGAGAATATGTGGTCCGAGGGAATTAAGTACTGGCTCTCGAGGAATGCGCGCTTCTCTTCTGTGCCAGCAGTAACGAAGATCTCGAGACCCTTCCATTGGGCCAGGATAACACACGCTTGTCCAACACCGCCTGAAGCTGCGTGTATGAGAACAGTATCGCCGGAGTCACACCGGCCGGCCTCGAAGAGCGAGTAATACGCTGTAACCATTGCGGTCGCGAATGAGGCAGCTGTCTGAAAGGACATTGATAGCGGTATGCGTGCCACAGAAGTCGTCACAACCCGTGTAAAACTTGCAATGTGGCCATGTACAGTCAAGGCGGCGACGCGGTCTCCGACTTGAAGATCCTGTCCGCCGGAGTCCGGGGTTGGACGTGGCCCAACTCGGGTTACGATACCCGCGCACTCCATACCCAGCTCCTGCCTCTCTTCTTTAAGCATGCCCATAGCGTCCATCACATCATGGAAGTTGAGCCCAAAGGCATGAGGCTCAATTTCAACGTAGCCTTCAGCCAGAGGAAGATCTGCATCAGAGTCGTGTCGAAAGACGATGCTATCCAGCAGCCCCGGGTGTCAACGTGCATGCGTAGCTTTTGCTCGGCCTGAACGAAGCATTTCATTACAGGTTCCCTCTCTTCGAGCCCGGCCATGAGAGCTTCGTTCTCTTCATTGTCAACGTAGACTCTTGGCACGAAGACTTTTGAGTTGCGCACAGCGTACTCCGTATCCAGATCTGTGGCATCTGTCTCCCAATTCATTGCCCTTTGGAACACCTTCAAGATTGATAAGCGATGACAAGCACTCCATGGTTCTTGAGAAGGGTCAAGGTCGAGGATATGTATCTCTTGCTGGTGTTCTCGAGGCGCGCAGTGCGAAGCAAACCAATATGGCCTGCGTTCTCTGGAACCTCGCAGTTGATGGCGGACCCTGTCGTGACCCAGAGGAGTCCTTTGCATTGGGTGATCACTTTCGTGACGTTTTCAAAATCCCTTTCGCTGAACCGAGGTGCCGGGCCGCCGACACCAGAAAGGATGATGCAGACCTTTCCCTCTGGCTCGACCGACGAGATATCCTCCACGGTCAACGATATACCCAGCTCCTTACGAAATGCTTCCGTAAGCTCATACATCCACTCAGAAGCTTCCTGTGTGTCATTATAGAGCAGAATGACTGATTCGTCCGGGGTGGTGTTGGTACACGTCTCGACAGAAGATAAGATGCAGCTCAGAGATCGATGTTCCTCATCCTCACAATCCCAGATGTGCGCCTCCAGGCCAGTGAAGCCTGAGTTTCTCAAAGACATGTCCCACGACTCAAGTGAAATGTTTGGACTTGATTTCCTCCCGGGCTCCTCGCTCAGCCACCATCCGGGCAGGGTTCCAAAGATGAGTTGAACTTCAGGAGTGTCCCTAGTTGTTTCCACCAAAATCAGCTTACCCTGATCTTTCAGGAGCATCTTCACGTTCCGCATAGCCGTCTCAATGGACTTGACTGCGTGTATCACTTGAGCCGCTATAATGATGTCGTAAGACCCAGCCTCGAAACCCTGTTTGATTGGGTCCTTTTCGATGTCTAATCTCATGTATGAGACCTTTTCACCCCAATCCACCATCTTCTCTTGCGCGCTCTTCAAGAAACTTTGAGAGATGTCTGTAAAGTCGTAGTGCTCGAACAGTAGCGCCCCGCCGACTTCGCCCCTCAGAGCCTGCAGCACAGGAATCGTGCAACCTCCTGTACCTGCCCCAATCTCGAGTATTCTCACTCGTGGGTTCTCCTCTGCAATGCCACGCACCAAACTTGCGGCATGAGCGGCTGAGCGTTTGAAGCGGTGTAAGTGCTGGTAGAAGTCGCAGAGGAGTTCATCGTCCATCATGAGCTCCAATGGGGCGACTTGGCCTCTCATAATCCGAACCAGATTCTTGCCCATCCTCACGGACAGTGCACCTGCAACGTCCGCCTTTTCGACCTTGTCGACGTGCATCTGCCTGACCCCTGGCGGGCTAGAAGCCCATTTGGAGCTTCTTGGCGCTAGCTCGTTGTTTGCGGCCTGTTCTTCCAGATGCAGCATCCATGCGTGCAGCCTCTTGTGGTGCGGTTCCAGGTTCGATACGTCTTCGGCCGTGAGCTTTTTGAGAGCATCGGACACCATGTACACGGTTGATCGCACGAGATCTTTGCCCACAAGCTTCTCATCCTCGGGCGCCTTAGTGCGCAAGGCAGCCGCGAAATTTCTCACGTCGTTGAGGATAAAACTCCGTTTCCAGTCGGTGACCAGACACATTCTTTCCCGTTTAGAAGTTTCCTCGGTTACATGCCCAAGGCTCTGGAAGTGCATGTCCTCAATCTCAACTACAGGGGTGTTTGACTGGGTTGAGTGAACCGTGGCAGAGACGTTGAAACCTTGTTTTCCGTAGTGGAGCAAGGCGGTGTTAGCTTGAAGCCGGCTTCCAAGGTCTGTGGAGGAAATGAAGAGGCTCTTTATCGATCTTGGAACCGCGGTGCCGACCGTCTTCTGTTGCTGCGAGGACAGACAAGGATATGCCGCCTGAAACACCGAGTCCAGCGTAGTCGGGTGTACAACATAAGAATCAAGGCGTTCTTCCGCGGTTGCATTTGTAGGCTTGTTGACGATCAGCTTTGTCAGGGCTCTCCCCTCGTTCTGGAATATTTCGCCCTCTATATTCCGAAAGGCAGGCCCATGGTGCACACCGAGGCCATTTAAGGTGTCATAAAGCTCACTGGGCTTCAGTTTCCTGTCGTACATGTAGTCGTTTTTGCCCGGCTTCAGCCTCACCTTGTCAGCAACAGAAGGCAGCATCAAGTGGTCTGCTGATCGATCCATCTTTACAACAGATACTAGACCAGAGGATATTTCGTCCCATGGGCTGTCATCATCGGGCGCTGAGCAGATCCGGAATCGGTGGCAATTGGATGTAAGTGATCGTTCGTCGACGGGCTCGAGGGACAGCTGGACTTCCACGCCCTCAGCATTGTCAGGCACCACAAGAGCCTTTAATATCTCCACACCACGCAGAAGATATCCGGTCACAGTGTTGTCCTGAGAATCATACAGCTGACGAACAGCCTCGACGGCCATGGTGACGTATCCAGATCCTGGATACACTATCTTGGACTGGATTACATGGTCTCGAATCCAAGGCAGCTCAGAAGTGCGTAGCACCAGCCGCCAGATCAGACCACCGCCCACGCCTGGCAGTCTGACTCCAAGAAGCTCATGAGGCGGACTTTTTCTGAATCGGTGATCTCGACTTATCCTGGACTCGGTCCAAAATCTAGTCGTATGATTCCAGGGGTACGAGGGCAGGTCTGGGATTGTCGTCGCGCCTCTGACCCCTCTTGGGAAGTTCACACGACGAATTTCAACGGGACATCCATATTGAAGGAGTTTCCCTCCTAGCGTCTGCGTTGTGATGACGGCGTCTCTGCCCCTGTGCAAGCAAGATTCATAGAAACAGCCCGTGTTGTTCTTGCTTTGCGAGTTTATTATTTGGCGTATAGGGCCTGCAAGCGCGGCATGAGCACCAACTTCGACAACGAAGTCGAGGTTACCTAGGAGCATGTTGTCGAAAGACTGGGCGAATTGCACAGGGAGAAGCATGTTCTCAACCCAGTGGGCCGCACTGAGCTGATTCGCATCGTCGATCCGATTGCCAGTTGTGGATGAATAGAAATTGACGGAGTCATGGAAGAAGCGCTTGCCACTGGCCATGTGTTTTTCCAGGCAGGCTCCATATCGCTCCGCAAGGGGAGCCATATGGTGGGAATGGAATGCTGCTTGGACTTTGAGCTTTCTCGCGAAGACCCCCTTGGACCTGAAAGCCTGCTCAAGAGCTTCAATCGCTGTCGTGTCGCCAGACAAAGTAACGCTCGAGGGGCTGTTGAAGCATGCAATCGTCACTTTCCCCGTCGATGTATCTGAAAGGCGGTCCATGTATGGTCTGACTTCCTCTGGACTCAAACCGACAGCCATCATACTCCCTGAGACTGTGTGGTTGGCAAGATCATCTGAGTTGACCATTCCTCGGAAGAAAGTGATGGCCATGGCTTCCTGAATTGACAACCCGCCGGCGGCGAATGCGGCGGCGACTTCGCCGGTCGAGTGGCCCGTTACGGCAGAAGGCCTCACGCCCCAGTCTGCCAGCAATTGAACCAAGGCGATTTGAAGAGCACATGTGAGTGGAATGCTGAACTGCACATGGTCTACTCGAGAATTTTTCTCGTCACGCTTCAATTCATCTGACGTTTCATATTAATCCCTGCACTCCTACACCTTTCGCTGAAAAGTTGAAGCTTACCGATCAATGACCATGTGCCTCCAAAGGATATAATGGCCTGTTCGCATTTTAGGAGAGTCTCAAGGTACGCAGGATATACCTCCATAAGTTCCCTGCCCATCGCATACCATTGCGCGCCCTGGCCGTTAAACACAAACCCAAGCCGTGGTTGGCGACCGATGGCTTGTACAGGCTGTAGATCTTGATCAGATAATGATGAGATGAGACTTTCCAGTGAGGGTGAGGATATTGTCAGACTCCATGGAAACCTTGATCGGCGTTGGCCCAGCGTGAAGGCTAAGTGCTTGAAAGCGACATTCCGATGCTCCTCGAGATGCTCACGGAGATTTGACGCCATTTTGAGAACCGTGCTTTCGTCTCGGGCACTTAAGACCAAGAGCTTTGGCGCTTTGTCTTGCCCTGTCATCTCAGCTCCATTCTCGACGAGGTTCCTTATCTTCGGTGCGTCCTCGATAATGACATGGGCATTAGTACCGCCATAGCCAAAGTTGTTGATTGACGCTCGTCGACAATAATTTGCTGGCCATGCCTGTAACATGAGAGGTACCTTTTACAGACGACCAAGTCAGCCTAATGCGCCTCCTTTGTGGCTGCAGTCCTCGCACTCACCTCCAGTCCAAGTTCGTGTAGATCGATATTCCTATTGGCTTTCTCGAAATTGAGACTAGGTGCAATTTGCCCATGCTCTATGGACTTCGTCATCTTGATGAGAGCTGCTAATCCGGACACAGCTTCAGTATGCCCGAGGTTTGTTTTCACGGACGCGATGAAAACAGGGGAATCCCTGGGTTGGCCCCTGTCAGGCCTGAAGGCTCGACCGATTGCGTTGGCCTCTATTGGGTCCCCAGCCGGAGTCCCAGTTCCATGGGCCTCAACCATGATAGTGTTTCTAGGGTTGAGCCCGGCTCTCTCATAGCATTCTCTGATCAGGTCTTGTTGGGCTGCTCCGTCTGGTGACGTTACTGTCGCCGTCTTGCCGTCTTGATTTAATGCTGTCTCTCGGATAACTGCGCGAATCGGGTCGCCGTTCCTGATGGCGTCTTCAAGACGCTTTATAACCAATATTGCCGCGCCTTCTCCTCGTCCGTAACCTTGGGCTCGATGATCGAAGGCGTAGCACTTTCCTTCCGGCCCACAAGCACTGCGCAAGGACAGTGAGCATCCAATATTCTCGCTAACCACCCTGACATGGTGGAAAGGTGGTGGGCATGATTGAATAAGAGGACTCACCCGAGACTGGAAAGGCTGGCAAACATGTCTGGATTCATATTTATTGAAGCTCCACCGACAACAGCGCAGTCTGACTCTCTAGAGCGCAGGCCCTGGCAGGCCAAGTGAAGGCCTACGAGTGATGTGGAGCAGCCGGTGTCAACAGCAGTGCTAGGGCCTTTAAGATCGAAGAAATGAGATATTCGGTTGGCGACCATGGCGGGATAGTTTCCGGTCACAAAGCTGAGAGGGATATTCAGGGGGTCGGATAGCAGTCGATCGTGGTAGTCCTTGGTGAAAGTCCCAGCGTAGACTGAGGTTTTTGACCCTGCGATTTCTTCGATCGGGATTCCAGCTGTGTAAAATGGTCTATTGTCAGCCCATAATTCATTTCGAACTTCCATCCTGGGACAGAAAAGAGAGCCAAGGTCTCACCACTTTCAAGGGATTCGAAGGTCAGCTCGAGCAGGATTCGAAGCTGTGGGTCCATTGCCTGGCAGTAGTTTTAGATAGAGAACGCTCTGCGACCAAAGGTCCGGTAAGACTTACAGCAGCGGCCTCAGCTGAAAGGTTGAAGAATGACGTATCGAAAAGTGCTATATCTTCTTCTAGGAAATAGCCCCCGCGGATGTGCGTCTATTGGTCATTACTATTATTCTTTCCCTGTGATAGCTCATTTCAAGGCACTTCAACCTCACTACTTACTCTTCCAGATCTGTCAGGTTGGTCATGATGAAAGGAGCGCATGTTGAACCTCTCCTCTGGAACCACGGACCAAGCATTCCTCCCCTTTGAAACGAATTCCCACAGCTTCTCTGGACTGCTGACCCCACCAGCGAAGCGGCAGGCCATGCCAACAATTGCCAGGGGGGTTGTGGCTGAGTCTAAGTCATCTTCTTTGCTGAGTGACGACTGCATTCGAAGGCCGTCATCGGTTGTCGACTCATGGTTTGCCATGATGTGAGAAATGTTGAGCCTGGACTCTGGGTTGTCGCTCAAGATCTTGCTGCCTCAGCGTGCGTAGACAGTTGGTTCACACGCGGCTTGCTGGGCTTGGAAAACTGATACTGCAAACGGTACAATGCTTTGATTCATTTCGAGACCTTGCCATGAGCTAGGCAATATGGGGGTGACGCTCTGCGAGAGGCTCGGGATGAACCTAGTTGAGCGTTCTGGTGAACTTAGTCTGGATACAGAAACCGTTGCAACTCCGAACTGAATGCCTGTTTCCCTGTTATAGCAATCTCCGAAGTCCGCGCCCTTGTAGCACGAGAGCTACTCAAATTCAAGCGGACGAAATCTTTCGTGGCGACCGAGGCGATGGAACAGGAATTGATGTCTTGCGGAAGTTTACATTCAACCAAGTTCCGATTCACATTGTCTTTTGGAAGTCGGCGGTCCTTCATGGAAGTTTGGACCGAGGATGAGTTTCCCGATAACAACGAAGAAAACTTGGAATTGATTGGTGGTTTCTTTTAGGATACTTACGGCCTCGTGAGTTGCCGGTCCAGTTTCGAACAACCCATATGCAATTTTGCTGACTCGGTCCAGCACTATATCGTGGAAGCGAGCTGGAGAGAAAACGAGTGACATGTGTCCACCTCATGAATTCTAGAATCCGTCCATGCATAACTCGTAAATTAATATTACTCTATGCTTCACGGGGCTTCGCAAACCTTTCCCTACGCCCCTAGTTCCGCCGGGCTCTCAACTCGTGACTTGACCGACTTCCAACCAGCGAATAGGCTGCACAGGAAAGCCAAGCCCCCAGCTGCTATCGAAAAGACAAAGACTGCCATTATAGAGTCATTGTATGCCTGCAAAACCGAGGTGAGCATTTGCGGCGGCGTGACCTTCCTGGCCCCTGTGGCGCCAGCGTCGATGATTTGCTGGGGGTTGAGCCCAGGTATCCTAGACAATCCGCGGCCCAGGCTATTCGAAAAGATATTCTGAGCAACGGAAACGCTGATGCTCGCTCCCAGTGTCATGAAGAAGCCAACCATGGCATTTCCAACCGGCACATCCGTCTCAGAGACCGAGCACTGCACCGCGAGCAGTGGCATCTGAAATGCTGCACCTGCGCCTGCACCTGCCAGCACTTGGAATCCAATCCACATCCCTTGAGGGCTTCTGAGTTGTAAGGTATGCATTAAGCCAGCAGCAATGGTAAATGTTGCTGCACCCAGCCACATGAAAGGGGCGTAAAAGCCCAGGAACTGAACCAGGGCTCCTGCTATAATGGCGAAGAGCGACAAAGAAGTGACGTATGGGATAGTACGAATGCCAGATTGTGTGGCATCTGTGCCTTGGACTACCTGGAAATAGTAGGGCAAATAGTAGAAGTGGGCGTAAATTCCCATGCAGAGTAAGGCTTGGAAGATGACACTGGAGAGAACTGAATGCTTGGACAGTACCCGTGGCGGAATGAGAGCACTAAAGTCTACGTCAGTCATGCACCAAAGCATTCTTTTTTCGTATGTACTCACTTATCCTGTCTATAAATTTGTATGCCGATGAAGCAAGCGATCAGGAGGACAAAACCCAGCAGCGTGCCCCATACTCGAGAGTCGGACCAGGAGTACACTGTCCCACCCCACTGTAAAGCCAACAGCAGGCACATTATACCTGGTATGAAGGCGGAAGATCCCATGAAATCAAGGCGCAGGACACGATCCATGATTGGGAGTGAGGTCGCTTGTCGCCGGGGAGGCTTGAAAACTAGAACGACCACCAGGAAAGCAACCGCTCCTAACGGAAGGTTGATCCAGAAACACCACCTCCAGCTCAGCTTGTCGGTCAAAGTACCTCCCAGTAAGGGGCCGGTGACGGAAGCGACTACGACCAACATGTTAGAATAAGTTCATGCGCTATTCGACAATGGCTTTGGTAGCCTCCGAGCAAGGGGGAAATAATAGACGAGTGAGCACCGTATGAGTGAGTGAACTTACTTCCAAAGGTGCTCGCAAGGGAGCTGTTAAACAGACCTCGCTTGTGTATTGGCACAGAGCTTGCAATAATTGTTGAGCCTCCGGATGTCAGGCCCGCACCTCCCATACCCGCAACTGCTCGCCCGATGATGAGGACCAGGGAGCTAGGTGCGGTTGCGCATATTACGGAACCGACCTCGAAGAGCAGTAGTGCCGAGAGATATGTCCACTTGACGTGAAAGTAGGTGAAGATCTTTCCATATGTAGGCTGCAGCGCGCAGCTTGCGAGAAGGTAAGCGCTTCCGTACCAGCCGGTATCGTTGAGTGTGTTGAACTCGCTGGTTATGCTAGGGATTGCCGTCGCTGAAGGGAGGAGTCAGTGGTGCTCGGTCAAGATGGGGTTTTGGGGTCTTCACGAACTTATTATGGTGTTATCTACCGCAGTCGCAAATGACACCAGGCAAATACCAAATGTAATTGTAGTTGCAACCCATGTCGTGGGATATTGAGATTCATCTTCCTTTGATTCGTCATCAGCTGCCGAGACAGACGCCCGTGATATCTGCGCTGTGCCAGCCTTCGAGCCTTGACTTGTGTCTATAGGTGATGTCGCCGGCGGTTCTATCACTGCCGTATCATGTTGCTCGGCGAATGTGACTTCAGTCATGTGGTCGGACGAGTGGGTTAAGGAGGACAAGAAAGCGGCCAAGTCTTGAGTAGATTGACTCTGGCTATCTGCCATCGACATTGGCGACAACGGCCGACGGATAGAAGGTGTGTTTCGGCCATAATCGATGACGACAGATTGTCTTTCCGGTCCTGCTACCGACGAAGGAGGCCGTAGAATCTCATCAATGCCACTGTTGCGACTAATGGCTTGGCGGGAACTGAGTCGATATGTGTTGCCTTCGTGTGTAGTATCAGGCGTATCAACACGATCCCCGTTGAAAGAAGTATATCGACTAGAGCGTCTTCTCGCAATAGACACTGCTGACCTAGAGACAACTGAATCTCGGGGAGTGCTCCATGGAGAGTATTGCGAAGATTCCACGGTTGCCTCGACAGTCGCGATAAGCCAGTTGGGTGTCCATTCCGGCCACTGCTGAGGCATATCTACCACAAGGAGAACGCTCTTCGAGGACGATCTTTCTCATGAGATTGTGAAAACTGATTGATGTGGGAGAATGGTTCGAGGCCGGAATTCGCCGCAGGACTCTGAAAGTAAGAGAGACATGATATGCACCCACTCTGCGTTCCCTGCAATCGTGTGTTACTATGCCTACCCTGTTTTAATGCCCGTTCCCTAGTTTCACAAAGCAAGCCCGAGCCTGGCCACCAGTCCAAATTGTGGCAAGCTGAAAGGTAGCACTGTGGCCTTCGATGATGAAGATGCGGTCTAATGTTTCGCATCGGATACGTATCGCCGACTGTGTCTAACGTGGTTTAACTTGGCTTGCTTAGCGAGCGAATTCATTGGAAAATCGTGCTACCTCACTATTGAATGAAACCTGATATTTCCAGACGTGGCCACCGCATTTTTGAGAACCTGGCCGGAGCGGAGCGGCCGCTCACGGATTTCCCCCGCAGTGCTCCGGTTTTACACACTCCCAAAACAAAACTCATCATTCTCTCGGAACCAGCCGCAGCTTGATATCATTAGGCGGCGTCAGCGTGAGTGGAGAGCCCGCACTACGGCATCGGAGCATCCATTCCAAGGCAGCACCCGAGGCCCCTTCGTCAAGCTCCAACTTGTACGTTCGGAGCAGACGGGAGAAGAATGCCAAGAACTCGGCCCGGGTGAAATTTCGGCCCATGCATGCCCTCGGACCCTCATTGAATGTCATGAACGTGCCCTTTTTGTGGCTGGGAATTGAGGCTGCTTCCTCACTTTGCGATGAGGATGGATTCAGCGGGTCGAATTTGTTGGGTTCCCGGGCCAGCCACCGTCTAGGCTCGATGATATGAGGCGAAGGCCAGTTAGCCTCAGAGAAGTGAGTACCCGTATTGTTCACGATACAAATTGTACCGGCAGGTAGGAAAGCTCTATCGACACTGTTGCTAGAGTGCCCAGGTATCGTCACCTCTTGAGCTGATTCTGCTTGGCGTGTTATGGCGAGAGCCGTAGGAAACACCCTCATAACCTCATACTTGTTCTTGTGAGTCATTGTGGTAGGCCATCGAGCTTTGTCTCCCGAGATGGATGTGGAATCTCCTTACCATTACCGCAAGCAGGTAGCGGAAGCTGTGAAAGTACTCCGAGTAGGACAAGTCTTGATGATGGATCTCGCCCACTTGGGCATAAATACTGTCCACTTCTTGCCTTGCCTTATCTTGAATCTCATTGTAGATTGCCAGAACCACGCAGGTGTAGATCATTGTGTTTGCAGTCGTATCATAGCCTAGATTCAGGATCAGCTTGTCTAGAAAGCCTTCTCCGTCTCGAAATACAGACAGAAGTCCACTTACCCGCAAGAAGGAAGATGAAAATGTTGCCTTTGATCTCCTGGTCTGTTAAACTGAAGCCGGTCTTCGCTTGCGACTGTGTGTCATCCACAGACTCGCGGCGCGCACGGAGAAGCGCAGTCAGGAGCGTCTCCCGTCGTAGCTCTCCCGAGCTTCCTTCTCCGAGTAGTCTGTTTTCGCGACCAATGAATTCATCCATGTATTTCTCAAACTCTGAACATGCAAAATGAGCTGTCTTCCCCGGCAAAATCGGTAACAGAACTCTCGGTAATAGCAGAATGCTCGGTAGGTGTGAGATGACCTTCGACATCGCCTCCACCAATGACATTCGGTGGCCAGGAGGGATGCAGTCCTGTCCCGGCGTCCCGTCAACGCTCCATCCGAAGCTAGCAAATGACATCGTGTTCATCGTTAATGAGTAAATGCTCTCTTTTATCCCAATTTTACCGATTCGTGCCCATGCCTGGCACAGACTGTCAGCTTGCCGTACCGTCTCGTCCCAGACGAGGCTTTGCACTTTTTCTCCAAAAGAAGGCATCGTGATTCGGATATGGGGCCTCCAGTGCTCTCCGTCAGTAGATGCTACATTTGGACCAAACGGCTCGATCATCTCTGTCTTTCTGTGAGCTGAGACATTTACCAACGAGATCAGAGCCTGGTGTACTCACTCGTCAGTTCTCGCATTTTAACAATTGTTTTCCTCTTGGTCACCATGACGATAGAGACATCTGCATCGGCCGAGTAGCATATTATTCCGCCCGCGGACACTACCAAGAATACTGGCCCGTATTCCCGATGCGCTCGGCCTTTGTCCTCATAGTGCCACTGTTTGACCATGAACCGAGCCCAATCTGGCCATCCCTGGCCTCTCATGAGGTACTCCTGACAGTACCAGCGGAGCAAGACATCAGTGAAGAAAGCCGGGGTTTCTAGCTCGTGGATCGCAGAAACCGCGTACGGCAAGCCTGTCTGCCTCGCTAGTCGGATATTTCGCGCAAGATGGAACAGCTTCCAAGTAAAGAACAAGGCTGCCAACATAGCCGGCAAAGAGAGTCGGAGGTCCATCATGCTACCTGTCATGCACATAAGATGATATTCGCAGTCTGTTCCTTTAGGGGTTCCAAATTAATGGGTCTTCAACAGGAACACGTTTCGCAGATGCATAGATGATCAAATCCATCCTGAGCCGAGTGAGTTACACTACAACTGGCGTTCAGACAACACTCGAATGACTGCCGCCTACGTTCCAAGCCTTCAGGGTTGGGACATCCCATTCATCTGCAACCTTCCCAGGAAATGAAACAGCCGAATTGAATACGACAGTTCCTGTGCGAGCACGGGCCGGCACATGTGCATACAAGCCAAAGCTTCTCGGCTATTACCCTTTGAGCCTTTAGAGGCGATGTCTACATCTGCCTTGGCCGGTTGCCCTAGAATATGATATGTGCACCTTGAGAAAATGCACATTTTCTCATATGAGCGGAGTGCCCTGAGATATGGGACGACTGCCGGCTCTGACAACGGACCGCTTTCACTCTTCATGGATAGGACACAATCGGCCCAACAATTGTTTCTATTTTTGACCAGTTGACCCAACTTGTTTTCTCCCATTACCACATAATCACGTGGCAAAACTTTCTTTGCCTCCGGAATCCCAATTGCCATAGGACCGACACCTTTTGAGATTCGCCGGAGGTTGTCACATGGGTGTGACAAGCATGTCATCTATGACCGGCCCCTTCTCTCTGCCATGTTCCAAATTTGCCATCCCTCTTATGGTAATCGCCGGCCGTCACACCGACACAGTTCCCTGTGCGGCATGAATATACGCCTGTGTGGGCAGCCCCGGCCTGCATCATATGTAGACACCAAGCCACTCCAGCTGAAGGGCCTCGGCAAAATTAGGGGTTGTCACTCTTACCGTCCACGGCATCCTTCAATGGGAACCAATTGGGGTGACTCTGCACTCAACGAGATTCGGTCAAGCTACAGGCAACATGGACGAGCAAGTGGCGATACCACTAAGTCCGATGGACAATGTCATGCCAAGGTTCTACATCAATTTTATCCTCACGTTTCGGTTAAAATCCGCTCGAGACTTTGGGCCCGTCCACGAGGTTCTACAAAAGAGTCTGGTAAAAACATGCAACGACTTGCCAGTGTTTCGCTCTAGGGTTTTCATCATACCACCAGGCGGGATAAATGCTTCTACAGGGCGCCTTGTAGCACGAAATAATGCGAGCTGGAATCCTGAGGTCGTCTACAATGATATCTCCGACTCTTGGTCTACATATGAAGAACTCATAGAAGACGGCCTGTGCCAGGATTTGCTGGACGGAAAAGCTTTGCTGCCCAAATCACAGTTTGACTGGGATTTGAGAAGCACTGGCGCACCGGCATTAACCATTCAAGCCAACTACGTCAAGTCGGGGTTGCTCCTCGCCATGGGCATCTTCCATCCGCTCATAGACGGGATGAGCGGCTCACTCCTTGTCAAGCTTTGGGCAAGCAACGCGCGGGCTATTCAAGAATGTGGCGAGTTGGGGCCACCCATCGAAATTCATCCCCATTCGTGCGATTATTCAATTCTGGGTCGTATCTGGGCCGATAGAGCCAACAGCGGGCCAAAAGCTACGGAAGTGGCATCGCCAGAGCTATGGCGCCTCGTCGGCCTTCTACCACCCAATGAGCCTGCTCTTAGCAAAGTGTCTTCGGAGAATAAGACGCCAGAAGTGGAGACGAGCATCTTTTACATGTCTGCAGAGGCGTTCGAAGCCTTGAACTCGTTGTGTATTACAGAAGATACTTCACATCACCCTGCGGCGAAGGTCACGGCGAATGACGCACTCATGGCATTGCTTTGGCGCTGCATCATCCGAGCCCGTGCAAAAGCAGCTGGGGAATCCAGTCAAGCTAGCAAAGTGTCTTCGGAGAATAAGACGCCAGAAGTGGAGACGAGCATCTTTTACATGTCTGCAGAGGCGTTCGAAGCCTTGAACTCGTTGTGTATTACAGAAGATACTTCACATCACCCTGCGGCGAAGGTCACGGCGAATGACGCACTCATGGCATTGCTTTGGCGCTGCATCATCCGAGCCCGTGCAAAAGCAGCTGGGGAATCCAGTCAAGCATACATGGCTGAGTCCAAATCTTTGTTGGATACGACGCTTGACGGCCGAGCTTTGATTGGCGATCCGCTACCGTGGAGTTATATGGGAACACTCGTGTTCATCGCAACAACTTCAATGTCGGTTGGCGATCTGATCAGCGATGGCACCAGCTTACATATCATTGCAAAGACGATTCGAAGGTCTCTTGATAGTATTGACCTGCGACAAGCCCTCGGTGCATTTGGACTGGCTTCCAGTCTACAAGACTATGGGGAGAGCCTTCGGCACCCTTTTGCCACGTTCGAGGGAGCCGAAGTCTGCATCACTAGCTGGATCGGACTGAGCGCCTTTGATATCAGTTTTGGTAATAACTTATTTTCGGGGCATGGTCGACCGGATCTCATTCGGACCCCTGCACGGGAGTTCGATGCGGTCTGTCGAAGATGTGTCGTGTTACCCATGCAGGTAGCAGGTGGATTCGAGGTTCTTGTGTCGTTGAAAACGGAAGAAATGGGAATGTTGAGAAAAGACTTGGAATTCTTAGAGTATTTCAAAATTGTGGGCGGTTGATAGAGCGGCCACTTATTTCCCAAGTAAGATGAGACATCCTCGGCATCAAGACTGCGTCTATCAATTAAAATCAAGCTTTTAAGGTCACACATGGGTACTTCCAAAATACCATTATAAAGCTCACCCACTTCCTTTCCTTGTCCGAGTCTTGCCAAAACCCCATCCATTTACAAAGAATTACTCTATCCCGAAGCCGTGAGATAAATAATTCTGTAGAAATCCGTTCGGGTCGTACTTGTTCCGAATTTGGATGAGCCGCGGCAGACTCTTGCCTCCCCCATAACTTTCAAATGGCTTCTGACTAGGGCCAGCATCGTTGAGATATATGAAGTCGTAGTCGAGCCCCAACTCCGCGGTTTCTTCAATGATGACTGACGCCGCCTGTTCCGTGAACAAGTTGACTTTTTCATCATCAGCGGCATTGTCCCAAGTACATGATATCAAGGCAGCTGGGAAAATACAAGCCTGTTAGTGCTTTCTTGCCAAAGCCGACCCTCTCGCCACGAGAGATCTCGCGCTTCGAAATTGGACAGCTTACCGACAAATGTTCCTGAACTGGGGTCAAGGTCAAGCACGTTCCCACCGCTCCGTTGTGACACAACAAGCCAATCCCGGGAGATCGGCTGGTAGGTCAAGGCGACAACAGCCCCCGAAACATTCACAAGCTTTGTAAATGCCAGACCGACAACTGTGTCGTTGGCAATCCGAATCGCGCGCGGATCTGGCTTGAAGCTAACGGACCAGAAAAGCCGCCGGGAACCTCGATCTCCTGTCTGCTCCAGAGACTCCAGGATCTCTGTCCAGGCCGGGACTACATGTCCCCCTGTGGCTTGTAATACCGGCGCATTGATGGCGGTGAAATTTTCAAACGCCTTGGGATCGCCGTCGGTCCCGGGCGCGAATCGGATGCTGATCAGCTGAGAAGCGCCACTCCCTGGTGCCACCGACACGATGGCGCTCATGGCGACGTTGGGGTCGTCGACTCCGCCCGAGCCGGGGAGCAGGTACGCATCCAGAGCCGAGAAGAACTGCGTCTGAGCTGACGCGTTCTTGCCGTCCCAGACTGTTCCACCACAATAGGCGGACGTCATAGGGAAGGTTTTCAGATCGAAGCGCGTGACGATGCCAAAGTTGTTATGCCCGCCACGGAGAGCCCAGAACAAATCCGCGTGTGTGCCGGCAGCTGTTGCCTCCACAATGCTGCCGTCTGCGAGCACGACCTCGTATCCCACGACTGTGTCGCAACTCCATCCGTGTTTGCTGCTGAAGTAGCTGATCCCGCCGCCAATGAGCAAGCCGCCAACACCAACAGTCGGGTAGCGTCCCCCATTCACTGCAAGACCGTATTCTGCGAGCCAGTGGTAGACATCTCGCCAGACCTGACCTGGTCCGATGCTGGCGATGCTCGAGCCCTCTTGAAGCTGTCGTGTATTGAGCCTGGCGAGCGAGATCATGACTCCAGGCTGGACAGACTGTGCGCCAGGGACGGGCATGTGCCCTCCAGACAGAACGGAGAAGTGAGAGGCTGACTTCCTGATTATTTTAATGGCCGCACTGACTTCTGAAGCGGAAGAAGGCTCGAACACACAGTTTGGTGACAAGATGCATGTGTTGGAAAAGATTGCTGTGAGGAGTTAGGCACGTAGGACGCACAAAATTCAAGACACGTGAGGTGAGTGGAGTGGGCTGAGACCAACCGGTGGAAGCATTCTGATAATCGCTCGCCCCTCGCAGAAGAACACTATCAGGAAACTGTGTGGCGAGTCTGTCACAAGCCAAGGTTGCAGGGCCATCGCTGGTTCTGGGCTGAAGACTTGACTCCACAAGTCGAGCCAAAAAGCCGAACAAAAGAAGAGAAGGCAGCATCGCAGCAAAACACGTAGCTCAAGTCTCCTTGTAATCCAACCGGATTCAAATTTTTGATGCTATAAACTTCTCACATTTTCTCGGCAACTATGGCATTCTTGTATTGATATAGCTGCGCTCACATGGATCTTCTAGAGCTGTCTACACCATCCTGCATGTCTACTACGAGCTGCTGTGCACCTTTCAGCTGTCAATAGTGCACTCAACTTACCGGACTTGGCGACCGATATCTCCAGTCATGATGTATCACTTTCTTGTTGAGAGATTTTCGGGAGAACAGTACTGCTGTGACCACGTGGAGAAGTTTTCGTGCAGCCATATAAGGCGTCGGACGAGAAGGGATTTTACGCCTCAGCTGACTGATCTAGACACAAAATCCCGGCTCTACCAGTAGCTCACAGCTCAGTTCGATTCGCGCTGGTCCACTTTGGAAAGGTGCCTAATTGTGCAGAAGTGGCATCGGAGTCTGATGGAAAAAGGCCTAGAATCGAAAGACAACTACAACTTAGACTTTCGACTTTTGTTTCTCTATTTTTCACAAGAATCCGTCCGGTCCATCTATTGCGCCAGCCTAGGGAGAGAGTGCTTGCCAAATTATAGGCTGCCTACGTAGAGCACTGGTTGAACCTGACATAAATCGGAGCTTTCTTCCACATGATGTAAAATCGCGAGGCAGCTTCCCAGTCAAGGTTCTCATCTACGAGTTCCCAGTCATACTGGAAGACCAATTTTGCAAGGCATAAGTTCATCTCCATCCACGCAAAGCTATTTCGTATTCGTCAGTACTATTCGGAAACAACAACGACTGGGCACGACCCTTACTTTCTTCCCAAACACGCTCGATACCCGAGTGAGAACGGCTGGCTGGCCTCTTTCACATCAGTGCAATCTGGATCGAGCCATCGGTCTGGTTTGAAGGCCAACGGGTCGTTAAAATTGGCAGGATCGTGAACCACCGCCCAAGCGCTCGTGAACACTTCAGTCTGTGCCTGTCAGCTCGGCTCTCAATGCAACACGGAAGTATGCTTACCCCCGCAGGGATGTACCGGCCATCAATGTAGACCCCTGAGGAGATGCGCGGGAAACCCTGAGCCCCGGAGGGGTGGATGCGCAGAGCTTCATGAATGACGGCCTGGAGATATTGCAGCTGGGAGGCGGCAGTGGCGTCAATCTCTTCATAGGACCTGAAGCGGCCTCTGACCTCTGATTTCAATTTTTCCAGGACCGCTGGCGTTTTCAGAAGATAGTATACTGCCGATGACAGAGTGTGGGCCGTGGTCTCGCCGCCCGCGATACTGCAACATCGGTGTTAAGTAGCTCTTGTTCGAGATGAAGGGTAGGAGATGAAAGGATCTCACATGAGTGTGGACGCATGTGCCGTCAGCTGCTCTCGCGACATCTCGCCATCCTTGACTTTGGAAACCACATTGGTCAGGAAGTCGTTGCGGGTGTTGGTCGCATCGAGCCTCCTAGATGTAATATTTAAGACGATGTACACTGATTCGGACCAGCAGATACTTACTTCTGGACCTTAGCCCTACTATACGCGACATGCTTTCGACGGACGCGGGCAGTTATAGGGGCCAAGAAGTAGCGAGCAAGAACAGACAGCAACGGTAACCGTCGCAGATTATCGAGCAAGGTGACTTCCACCATATGGTCCAGAATGAGTTCCAGCCAGAAATGGTGATTCTCTGTGGATACTGGTGGTTAGAGCAGGCCTGAAGGTAATGAAAGCTACAATGATGAATTTTTGGTGCAGGGGTAAATGGCCCCTACCATTCTCGATACAGTCAAAACTCTCCCCAAACGCCATCTCACCCAGAATATCAAATGTGACCATCTCGAACCAGCTAACGACGTTGACCCCTTGAGGTCCTCGCTGGCTGACAGGGCCAATTTTGGAGATGAAAACATCCCAACACCGTTGCACAATATGCTCCTGGGCGGTGAGGGCCTTCGTAGAAAACGCCGCGGCGAGGGACTTCTTCTTCCTGGCATGTTCGGTGGGATTTCTCTCTGATCCTATACACGGGACGTGGAAACCGGCTCCGAATATGTCATAAAACTCGCTCTTGATCAGATGGGACTGTCCAGCCTGTGGGACACCGTATATTGCCTGCCAGGATGTGACAGATGCGAAGGCAAGCTCGTTGGGGGACACCCGGAAGACGGGACCTAAGAGCCCGGAGAACGATCTGTTCAGAGGTTTGCGGCTGGCATGAATCGGGGGTTTGGCACTCAAGCACGTACCATATTTCATGTGTTCCTCCTGCATCACTCTGTGTGACCGCCCACCCATGGTCTGCCAAAACCTCCAGAGCTGCCCTCGCCGGTGCATCAATGGCACATTCCATGCGCTCTAGTGGTAGGAAGACACTCACCAATGAGGCCCTCGCCCAGAAAGGGCCCGGAAAGTTCGACAATGGGTGGAGGTACAGGTTGTAGAAACAACATGCACCAGCGTAAGTCAGGGCCTGTATATGTGGCACACATCGGTCAGCTGTGATGAGATGCTGGCTCGACCAAGCGCTCTTCGAGCTTGCAACGCACCGCTATGATTATGCCCTCAGTGAGCGAAGTTGCGGCCATCATCACGGTTTCTATGACTCAATTAGCCAATGATCTCAGTCTCTAGAGACCCCAATCTTCGAATTGTTGAGGTTTCAGGCCTGAAGTCCAGAAGTCAGCAGCTCAGAACAGCAGTAAGCACAGATCACGTTACTGGCAATCTCATCCTCGTCCAAACGGTCTCTAGGTTTCGCTAAGAACTACCCCTCAGTAAGGTCTCGCCCGTGCGCCTACCCGTCAGCAGATAACTTTAGCTTCAATCGCCTCATTTTTCTCACAAGGTCATCGTGGGGCTGTAGTCTATTTCGTGGGCATCACAGCTTGTCTCAACCGCACCGATTGTACAACTAGATCTGCAATAGATCGATATTCAGTGGACACTGCCTGCTTCAGGCTATCGGCGCTTGCTCAACCCAGTACTCGCCGAACGGAACAAGCTTGTTCTGGGATGGAGATAAGTTGGAAGCTGCCGGATTACTTCTTGTGGGACCCCGGAGCGCGTGTGGCTGGGGTTGTGATACCTCGTCTCAGCCATGTATTCCCATGATGCATCGCGGCAATCGGGAATCCAATTATGGCGTACTTGTTGCAGTAGTATCGCCTCCACCCAGTCAAGCCTCTTGCCTCGGGGGTATACCCACCGGCACAAAGACCTTATCCTCAGACTAATTGTGCTTTGGGCTGGAAGAGACTAGAGTCCACGGAGTGCATTTGCGAGTAGTTGACTTCACTGCGAGCCATGGCAGTCTACGCGCTTCTACAGAGCGGCTTCACAGCAACACTGGTCCATTGGGAACTGTGTCTTCTGTGCATTTTCATCGTTGTTTGTCCCGTGACATACTTGTTCACCACATTGAAATCATACACTAGCTTAAATGATTCCAGAGATGGGAGAGAGCCACCCTTGAATCCATATTGGATTCCTTTCCTAGGAAATTGGATGTCCTTCCTGCTAAAACGAAGGACCTTCGTTGAGGATGTCTCGTGAGTCCCAGCATTTCTCACGCGACTAATTGGTCGCTCTGTAACTGAGCAATACCTGCCAACAGCCGCCGATATGGCGACAAAGCACCCGTGACGATCAAGTTGGGTCCAATCAAGGCATACTTGCTGACCCAAATAGAGACATATGGATCGCTTCTCAGAGCCACGCGTACGTGCACCAACAAGGCTTTTGCTGTGCGTATCATGAAGCAAATGTTCGGCACGCCAGGCAGCGCAATACGTATGTATGCACTGTACCTGTTCAAGTCGAAACACAAACTGATATACGCTAGACATTTACAGAGACGACAAAAGTGGTATAGGTACTACCCCTCTGCCTGGGTCGATAGTGCCATGTCATCTAAGAGTATGGCACCACCACCACAAGACGGCATTGCGCTTCCTCCAAGGTGATAGTCTCAAAGCACACGGGGGTCGTTTCATCGAATATCTCTCAGAAGAGCTCAGCAAATGTCATCTAGACGGCCCAGTCGACGCGGAAGGCTGGGTTCGTGTGGATGACTTCTACCAATGGTGGACCCATCGCCTCTTCACAGCAGCCATGGCTGCACTGTGCGGTCCTCACCTGGTTCGGCTCAGTCCAAGCTTCGTCCAAGACTTCTGGGAATTCCAGAGCCAGTCTCCGACCCTCTCCAAATTCTACCCTCGTGTCCTAGCTCCAAGAGCATATGCAGCACGCCAGCGTGTGCTCGACGCGATCAAACGCTGGCACGTATTTGCCAGAGCACACTCTGACTACCGCCTGAATGGGCCTGATGAGCCTGACTGGGACGAGTTCTGGGGCAGCAAATGGATGAAGGTCAGACATCAGTGGGGCCAAGATTCTGGTGCTATGGATGACGATGCTCTGGCGAGTGACGACTTATTCGTGATCACTGCGTGAGTCAAGCCGAACTTCTACGGAGATGCCAGAGACTAACCAACAGTTCCATCTAGGACGAGCGCAAACGCGTTGCCCGCTGCTTTCTGGAACCTCATCGAGATATTTAACGACCGAAAACTTCTGGGCCGGGTCCAAGACACCCTCACAGCAAGCAAAGTGACCGACGGCAATAGCACTGCCATCGGAGCACAGCCAGTCCGCTTTGACCTAACAGGCATACTGTCGTTCCCACTCCTGCAGTCTATCTACGCAGAGGTCCTCCGCCAGCGCGTCTCCTTGTTCCACAACCGCTCCCCTACCGTGGGCGACTACAAGCTTGGGTCCTACACTTTACGTAACGGAGGGCTAGTGTGCATCTCAACTGACATTGCGCATAACTCGGACAAGGCGTGGGGACCAACCCGGACTGATCGTGGTAAGCGGCCGCTGGTTGAGTTCTGGGCCGAGCGCTTCCTTGTCTGGGACACGTCAGACGAAAAGTTGAGTGACCGCGTTGGCGGTGCTGACCGCAACATTGTGCGCTTCTCTACCGACGGCCTCGACGGAACCTGGATCCCTTATGGAGGCGGCGCTCTGATGTGCCCTGGTCGTCATCTCGCCAAGATCAAGATGCTTGGAAGTGTGGCTGTGTTCGCTGCTTATTTTGATTTAGATATTCTGAACGGTGTGCCGTGCATGGATGAGTCCTTCTTTGGGATGGGCTCTCAGCCGCCTGGTGAGCCTGTTCCTGTGCGATTGCGGCGCAAGTTTGGAGCAGTGAGAGCTTCAGTTAGAAGGAGTGGCGCGCCGTCAGTTTGGTTTTCTCATGACCAATATCACTAATGCTATTTGTACCGATGATTTTTATGGGCTTTCAGTACACGGTTTTTCTGATTTGTCTCAGCTGATATTCCAAATAAGAAACTTTTCAACGAACGACTGAGGCCGATTTCAAAGCTTCGGAACCTGCCTATGAATACACTTGAACCACTACATTTCCTTCATTCACAATAGTCTCAGAGCCACTTCTCCAGCTCGCGATCCGTCCACTCCCAAAGTCGGCTCGCCAATGCCTCGTCTTCAGTGTACTTTGTAGACACGCCAGAGAGACACCCCGGCGGCTCATAAAACCCACCATTCCGGATCCCACCTCTCGGCCCAGTCGCACACCATAACTGCGTCTGCACGGCCTCCTCGGGCGGCGGTAGGTTTCCCTGCATCAACATAGCCGAGACCCAAATTACAGCCCGGTGAGTGGCGCTTTGGGATGAGACGAGATCCGTGGCCACCATACCCGGCGTCACGCTCACCGACGTCACGGACGGGTGGCGGCGTGCCAACTCCCGCGCATACAGCAGGTTGGCTAGCTTGCTCTGGCCGTAGCGCACCATTCCTCCCATGACCAGCATGCTCTGCGGTGTACGCAGCTCTTCAAAGCGTATGCCGCCCGGCGGGGCGCCACGGAGACCGGTGCTTGTGAGCAGGACGATACGGGCGTCTGCGTTATTGGGCACAGGAAGGGGGGCAGGGTGCTGGATGTTCTTGGGCCTGGTCCTGTTACTGGTCTTCTCCATGAGTGGGAGCAGGATCTTGATGAACAGTGCGTGGGCGAGGTGGTTCGTGCCGAAATGAATTTCGTAGCCGTCCTCGGTCAGGCCTGCGGGTTTGTTCATTATCCCCGCATTAGCCATCAAGATATCCAGGCGGGTCTGCTCCGTGGTTATCCTGGTGGCTACGGCCTTGACTGATGCCAGGCTTGCCTGGTCACATTGGAGAAATGTTATCGGTGTATTGTTGGAGCCGGACTGGGATGCCTCTTGAATGACACGCTCTGCTGCTCTTTCGTTCCGGCCTGTGAAGTATATGTGCGCTGGATAGCCTTCGGCAAGAGCAACAACACTTCGCGCTCCCAACCCTGCAGTCCCTATATATTATGTCATATTAGTATGGAGCCAACCACTGCAAAATGAGAACCAATGTGTTCATACCTCCTGTGACGAGGATCACCTTGCCTTGGACGTCGCCTATATCCATCTTGTGGTGATGTTGACGATATCTGCCTACAAATGTCGACCACATACAGATCGAGGCATAGGTCAGTTCTTGATGTTTATTCGATGTCGTGAGATTTTCGTTAGCCAAAATTTCCACGAATTCGAGAGTAAAACAAGCATAGCAAAGACTCCAATGCTTCTCTGTACAGGGAATATTCCGAGCGGAAGCACGGCGAGAACACCCATCCCCTGCACCAAATTTCCAATCCATCCTCGTACCGACCGAGACCTAACTCGGATCGCAGAAGACAGTGGTGTCGTCGGTACCACCCCCGAGGTGACACAAGGACTGGATCCGATACATCATCGGGACGATCCTCCCCTGCGTGGCCATCGCCCTGCCGAACATGGCGTCCCAGTGCATCGATCGCGATACCGCCTTCATGGACTCAACCAGCGCGTGCAGTGCCTCAAGTTGCAGCCCGATCAGAACCCCAATGAGGGTGTCCCACTCCCGCGTCGAGTCTACCTCGTAGCTGCCGAGCATAGCCGGCCACGGCGGCGCGCTACTTCTACCGCGGTCTATACTATTTGCCCCCGCCACCATGCCTTCAGCAGAAGCCGCGGGATGCAACAGGCCGCGCGTATACTCGGCAACGATCTGCTCGCTCAGCCCGGCCAGCTTGTCGGTGAGGAACTTGAGTATGGTCATGTGTTCGGGACGCGACCTACAGCGCTGGCACTCAATGAGCGCTTGGCCGTAGCGCAGGGCTTCTTTGTGCGAGGCTAGGCTGGCATCGAGTCCCTGGCTCTCCACCGTACTCCTGCCTGCTTCAAGCTCGTCGATGAGGAACACCACGGGCTGGAGACAGCGGCACTCTGTGTGCCGGCTATCCTCCGATGGTTGGCCAGATTGCAATGCTGGGCTAGTTGGTTCCGCGATCGACTGGCTGTTCTGCCCACCGAGGAGATCTACCAAGTCGGCTGGCTGTTGTGATACCTCATTCGCCGGAGTGGAGCCGGAGGGTATCACAGAATCTTGAGGCGCCGAGGTCAGTCTTGCTGGCTCATCCGGCGGTGAGGCAAGTGTAGGCCCCCACTGTTCCAGATCAATAGCATCCATGAGAGGCCACTGATCGAAGATATTCGGCTCGTTCAGACTCGATGTGTGACCATCCTGGTCTGCATTTGAGCAAATATCAAAGATCGTTAACACTGGCTGCGGCTGTCCCTGATTTTGGTCGGATAACCCAGGCCCGTCGCTGAGTGGTGTTGGGGGTCTGTGAGCAATACTCTTGATATCGGAGCCTTTGAAGTTTAGGTCCAAATGCTCAGGTCCCAGGCTGTTGAGGTCATTTTGCTCCTCGGGTTTGGACGGAGGCGACATCTTCGTAGCGGCGTCTTTTTGTAATGGTCGTGTCAGAGCAGGACGAGCTGGAACTGTCCGTGGCTCATCATGAAGAACTGCTTCTCGACGGCGTTTCTTTCCAGCTACTGCGTAGACACAAACTCGATCGAGTGCCTTACAGCGACTACATCCTGTCTTTTCACCTGTACACCTAAGCTGCGTCCAATAACTACGTTAGCCACTGTCTGTAGGGAGTGGTGTCGAACAAAATGAAAGGAACGTCGCTGAAGGATTCCGGCTCAACTTACCTTCTTAGCACGACAAGTATTACATGCTTGCTGCACGATCGGCCGAGACGTCCCAGGATCAAATGCTCGCCGGATTGGGGCCTCGTTCTTATTCCCCACGTTCAGGCGCCAGGTTTCCATCATCTTGACTGTGGTAAACTCCCAAGAGCAATACCGAAATGAGAGTTTTCCCGCCAAATTCTGATTTCTTCGGATAAAAGGCAGCACGTGGAATCAGAATCAGGTATTTCCGTATGCACTGAGAGATTTCGGAGACCACCGATCTTCTAGTGTCGTTAAATAATGACCAAAGATGCCAATATTCTCACAAGTCGTCTTGTCTTCACCTCCGTTGTAGTCGAAAGCAGTTCCTACCACCATACATGACTTCTGCATATTGCCAGAATCGCCTTGCTTCAGCTGCGCACAATATGCCGATCGTTGCTCCACTCAGAGCGCCACCTGCCCAGGTCTTATACCGTGTGTCATTCCTATTTGGCAGGACTTGTTCGTGTAATACCTTGCATAATACCAGCCAAGCTTTGCGGCGCCAAAATCAAAGGGCAGTCAGGATGTGACACATAATATGTGTGCCGGTATCACGAAGGACATAAAATGGTCAAAAGAGCAAGTCGGACACAACGCCCACCAACCCTTTTCTCCACGGTGAGGTGGCACTAGATCTCGCGTTGCAAAATGCTTGTCGATGAATGCGGTTTTTGCACAGCATGCTATAATCTGAATCAAGAAAGAGACGTGTAGTTTGATTGGAGCACCCGACGCCAGGTTCCAAATTGCGACACTGCGAGATACTCGAGTGCTGCAATTACAAGTCAACTGGATTCTGCCAATGGGGTCTGAAAGGAAATGACAACGAAAAACTTCCATTTTCTTTGCGGTTCATCCACCATGAGAATCTGAAAGAATAACTTGAAGTTTCTGACGTTGGTCTTTTGTCTGAGCACCAATACAGTCGAATCGGTTGCACCAGATCCGCGTGGCTAATCGTGCGATTCACGACTTCCAAGGTTATGTGTGGCCTTTTGCACACATTTGCTCGCAGAGCCTTCGCTTCTCCCTACTTAGCCTTCCATTCCAGAATTTTCAATATCGCTTCGACATCTTCAGAGACCCTTCAGCCCAAGACATCCGCAAATCCGGTTATCAGGGTCCCATTTGCGCTTGAGTTCCACCAACCTCTTATATTGTTCGTCTCCCCAGCAGTCAGAACCACGGGCTTGAAAGTCATACTCGCCCAGATAGGAGCCGATTGAGTAGCCCCCCACCTGCTCCACCACATTGGAGAGCCAGGATCCACACTTGGTATCGTCGGCCTTGTCATGCCACAGAACGTAGATAGCCAGGTAATGATCTGACTGCACACTGAGAGCCATGTCTGTAAGAGGTCGATTGCTCCGTGGCTTCATGGACGTCCAAAGTGCCATAGACTGTCTGGTTGGAAGTGTAGTGAAAGAAGGCTCCAAAACAGAGACGATATCTGAATTATTCCGTAGGAACACGTTGTCTACTTTGTACCGCGGGCCGACTGGATATGCCTTGGCTTTGTTGTCGTATTCTTGCTGTATGCTTGTTTCTTTGCAAATTGATGCTGACAAAGCTCCATCAGGGCGGGAGCCCTCTGCAGATTGCAACAGTTTCTCAACGAGGTCCTGACTGTCGCTCGAAGCCAGAATGAATAATCATGACACAAGGGTCTTGGATATCTTCGTGGTAGCTTCCAATGGCAGTGAGCTCAATGGTGTTTTCGAGAGTAGAAGCGATCTGCAATGGTCAGCATGGTCCAGGGTCTTACACATTTCGAAAGATTTACCTCAAGCGCCCAGCCCAGTGCCGACTTGTAATGTGTAATCGGAAACACGTACACAGAGCATCGCATCACCCTGGGTGCCGATTGAGTCTGGAGATGGAACCTTGTAACGATGCCCGGAAACGCCGGACCACCGCCTCTGGCGGCCCACAAAAGGTCTTCATTTGTGTCTGCGTCCGCTCGAAGCAATTGGGCGTCTGCTGTAACCACATCGACGGCAGCCACGCTCTCACACGCCCAGCCCCAATTCTACGTCCATTTTGGTTACTTCTCCGCTCTGGGTATGAGCAGGGTAGATGCTCACATTGGTGTTCCAACCCATTCCCCCGCCTAGAAGAAACCCACCCATCGCCACGTCAGGGCAATGTCCTCCAGGAAACGCTCGGCCATTGGCCACCAGATACTTATCTAGTTCTCGTCCTGTGACACATGGTGATACTCGCACGATGCCTGTGGCTTGGTCAAGATCTAGCTCAGAAATTCCGCCGAGGTCCAGAAGCAGAGCGTCGTCACGAACGCTCCAAGCCGCATAACTGTGGCCTCCTGCTCGGATGGAGACACAGATGCTACTGTCGATCGCTACCTTCATCGCAGCCACGACGTCTTGCTCTGCCTTGGCAAACATGATGGCGGTGGGGTATCTTTCTGGGATGATTCCGTTGAAGAGTCGACAGGTGCGAGCTTTCTCGTAGTCCCCGGGCCGGGCGGTGTCCCGCCAGATAATGGACGGTGTCTGAGGTTGATCCAAGGCCGAAGCCATTTTCTCATTCTGCAGAAAAAGGTGCTTATGGGTTTCAACATTCATCAAATCGGCATTATGGCTGCAAGGCGAGCTCCATGAACACTAACGAGCAGTTCGAATGTCTACGGCGATTTGGGCTTAGTTCATGGTGACGTCTTTCAGCCAGTTGGCTTTGCTGCTTTGTACCACCATCGGTGGGGCTTCCTGCTAACTTTGGAAACGATCCATCACAATCATTATGTGTTGGTATCTCTTTCCTCGTCTATTCCACCAGAACTGAATAAAAGGTGATTATCACCCAACCCCTGATCACGACACTTGCCTTGGATTCTATCGAAAGTAGGATATGGAATCGAAGGCCCCGTACCTAGGACCAATCTAGCATGCTGTGAACCGTGCCCAGGTGATCGAGGACCGCCGTCTTGACTGAGCACTTACATGCCGTGGAAATCACACAAATATGAACCTGGACGCGTCTCGGGGGAGGGGGGGGCTCGTATGCGGTGATTCATTCCGCAATCCGAGGTACCATGCACGCTTGATGCCGAAAGGCAAGCAATTTTCCAAACAGTCGAATACTAAGAATGTATTCCGATAACCATTGCTTCTTTCAAGGATCCATTGCGTTTTTAATAGCCTACTTCAGGTTCCTTTCGTTCTCATGGAGTGTGAGATCAAAGAGGATCTGGAGGGGCTTGGGGAAGAAGAAGCAGCAGTTTCACTCAAGCACGCTTGAGATGTTGCATTCAATCTTGAGACTCAGTGCTGAGGGAATATTCTGGTCGCCTTAATTTTAATTTATTCTCAAATGCTCCATTTTACTCCTCATATTGCTCCCAATTACACTGGTCTTTGGTAGCGTCTTCAACCATGTATGACTCTAGAGCTACCGATGTAGCCCCTTAGACGTCCCAGATAGGAGCTTGCTTAACGTGTTCTAGGAGACCTTTCCATTCTCAACGAACGTAGTTTGCATTCCAATTTGCACATCCGCTCTTTTCGTGTCAAGCCAGCCTTCAGAAGATTTCGCGACCTTGGCCGTCCAGTCCGGATCAGCAAGCATATTGCGGATGTTCTGGAAATCAGTGGTCCAGTAGATTGACGCCGAATCATATGGAGCCATCTTCAAGCCCTCGTCAGACCCGCCCTTGATCTTGTCAAGGTCCTCTTGGAACTGATTCTTGAAGCTGCTTGGGGTGGTGTACTACATGCGGAGACACCAAGTCAGCATCAGAAAGGGAATGTCGAGTTCAGTTGACGATTTTCCTTGTTAGTGAGGAAAATGATAGTACACGTACGAGCTCGACCCGTTCAATTCCGTGCTTGATAGCAATGGGCACGATGCAGGGCATGTGCTCCTCATTCCACCACCTCATCCAAGTCGCCTCGTCGTGGGACTGGTCCCGGTAGTGAAGCACGGTAATCTTAAGCATCTTAGTCGGTTGATCAGTCATTCTTTTACCCCGTTCTGTACTTGTGCTGTTGGTGGGTTGGTTGGGTACTTGGAGATGAGAGATGGTCCAGGAAGCTGGCCGCTAGAGTTCTCTGTTGCCAATCCTTGCAGACAACGGCCCATTTTATGCACTCATAGACTGCTGCACATGTGAAGTCTCGCAACTCGAGTCTCAGACAGACAACCGATTTGAGCTGTCACTGTCTCTGTCTACATGCGTTCCACAGTACCCTTTCCGCCATTGGTTTAGAATAGTCATGCTGTCCAACATAGGGCAATGTCTTGTGAAGCATCAACAACGGTCAGTGCTTTATGTGATTCTGGTTCAGAAGGGCTCGGAGAGCCCCAAGTTGATCCCCGCTTCGTTTAGTGTTCAAATTCCTCCAGCCAGTCTTTTATTACACCGCAGTGTCTCGTGAGAGGCCACTGAACACACCACACGCAGTGTAACTGTCGCCTCAGCTCATACATGGTTACTCCGAGTCAGGGGAAAGGTTACAATTTGGAGATTCTGACTTCTCTCTGCCCTCAGACCTCATCATTCAAGTGAGACACTCCAACCCATGGTATTATGTCCTCAGAAATCATACCTGAAGTCAGGGTTTTCAGTATCCGTGAGATCCTTAAACGCATTGGAGTGGCCAATCTTCTCGGAGTCCGCCGTGTCATTACCGCCGTTCGGCGCAGCTTCTGACGACGCAGATGCTAGACTTCTCTTTTTATGGTTGCGCCTTGTGAGGATGATACGAGTAACGGCAAGAGTGATGTTGAAGAGCACGTAGAGGCAGAAGTGTGCAGTGAAACCCTTGTGGTACCGAGGTGCATCGCCACTCTGGAATATCTGGAAACAGGAAAGAGTATTAGCAACAGAGACATGAATAAACACTAATTCTTTATGTATTCCTAATTCTCAAATTTAGCGAAAATACAAGAAAACACATACCTGTGGCGCAGTCATGTTGCCAGCTGCCCATGCGATGAAAGTCATGGCGAGAGCGGTAGACTTCTTAGTCTGTCCGGCGATGTTACGTGAGATGAGTGAAAATATCATGTTTCCTTCGGCGAGGTAGAACTGCATGCAATAAAAGGCGATGAGAAGCCCGACGCGTGTAGATGCCGAGGGCTCGATGTGATAAATGACAGCGGTTCCAATGATGGGAGGTCTAGAGACATATCATCAGCACTGAGAGACCCACAATTCTCTTTTCCTATGAATCCCTTACATGGTCCATGCCTAGCGAGAGAGAAGCTGTTAGAATGCATCCCACCTAGCAAGCGATGATATGGGACGTCAAGGGCTACTCACATGCATAACCCAGGCGGTCTGGTCAGTCCACGTACACAGAGCTGCCGAACCAACCATCACGATGATGGTCACAGCACCCTGTGCAATATTAAGTAGCTGTGTCTCGAGGTAGGTGAAGCCGAACGAGGAGATAATGAGGTTAGAGAAGACACCCAATCCGCCGATGACAAGGGTCGAGGTCAACTGGAGCATAACGTAGAGCCACACGATAGGATCCGTGAGAGCTTCAACCGCTTGGTAGCGCTTGTAGACCTTGTTCTGGATGCCCGTCTCGTTTGCGCGGACCCGCTCGACCATCAGGCGCTTCTCGTCCTCGTTGAAGCATTTGGCCTTCATCGGCGTGTCCGGGAGCCACCACCCGACGAAAAGACCCCAGGCGCAGGTAAGGCAGCCTAAGATTAGGAAGAGGAGCTGCCAGGGTAGAATCGCGTGGCCGACATATTGTGATACGCCCCAGGCTATTATTCCTCCGACCTGCAATGTGTAATCCTCAGTGATCTGGTAAACCGCAGGGATGCAGATTATCTACTGACCATGAGCTGCACTCCCATCATACAGTACCACATCGACGTCAAGAGCATCTGTTCCTTTTTGGTATACTGCCATGAAGGGCATCGGAGTTAGCAATGTTGCATGTGCCGAGGTGCAGGTGCAAGTGTCAGCGTTCCAAACTTACCCACATAGAGGTCATGATAATAAACGCAGGCTGCACACAGCTCTCGAAGACTCCCAACAGGAATCGGACCGTCATCAACGAGCCAAAATTCCTGCAGGCGGCAGAGCAGGCGATGACCACACCCCAGCAGAAGATATTGGCAGAGAGATATTTGGCAACAGGTAGCTTTTGGAGCAGGAAATTGGTGGGGTATTCGCCGACGAGCACACCCATGTATAGGATGGTCCCGAGCCAGCTGTACTGCTGCCCAACGAGATGTGTATCCTCTTGAATTCCCATGATTGACGAGAAAGAGAGTGTTCCTTTGTCAAGCGCCTGACAGAAGTAGGTGCCTAGCATGCAGACCAGAATTCGCCCGTTGATCTTCCAGAAGAGTCTGCGGTCCGTCTTCTCATCGATATAAATAGCCTCGCGGCCTGCGTACTGGGCGGTCTACAAAATCGGAGAATCCACGGGTCAGTCAGTCTTGCATTGCCTCGGAACATAATCACTGAGGTACATTGCAAATACACCACAGCCTCGCATGCAGAACTTGTAGAAAGGTATCAGATGAAACTTACCTCATCGTCTGCCTTCTCGTAAGGCTCCGCCACCGAGTACGGCTTCGATCCAGGACTCTCTGTTACAGCGATCTCATCATGATCACCAGAAGGTATCGAGTTTGATTTCTCCATGATTAATTCAAGACGTGAAGAAGGAAACCGATAACTTTCGCGGCAACAAATGAGCTTGCAAGCTTTTTCTATGGCCGAGGGTGATAAAGCCACAAGGGTAGGTTACAATGCTCGAATCGAAGGCGAGATCCCAACAGGTATTTATCGAGACTTGGAGCGCGGACTAGCTCGTGTTGTCGGACTGGATTCTAGCCACGCCAGGAGTCAGCCCATATTCCCTAGGCTCTGACAAGAAAGAAGGGATGTTGCTCAAGACAACAAGCCTGGCGGAGGGAAGGGGCATTCGCAGCCGGCCAGTCTCTGACCCTGCCACGCTACTCACAAATGGTATCCCACAATATCTGGGGGCAGAAGATCCGGGGGGAGGACGAACTGCCAAGGACATCCCATGCCGAGAGACACAGCAGTCCAGCGCACCAGACTCTCCTGACATGCTCTCCCGACAGGTGATGAGTACGCTGAGTGAGACCACGCCTTGCATCTTAGTGAGCCGGAGGCCAGCAGCAACGAAAGTGGCCAGGGTGTAGAAGGTGGTAGGACGTCTATGGTACCGGAAGGCCCTCCGGTATTTCCTCCGGTGGCCGGAATAGTGGCTGTCACCCATGTTCGTTCCCCACACTACCCCGGATCCCCCCGCAATCCGTTGAAGCCACTCCCACAATCATTATTTAGATGCCTTCTTTCTTGGGTTTCTGGGTGGTATTGCAACCCTTGAATAACAAGCTGCAATGCGGATGATTGGCGCGGTTTTCGATGAAGAGTCTCGAGTGAATGTGTTTGGTCCCGGAGCCCTGGATCCACTTCCCCGCGAAAAGTTATGAAAACGGTTAGAGGGAAAAGCCCAGATGGGACCATAGTTCAACGTAAAGTCTGAGAGCGAGCCTTTTTGCATGGATTGTCGCATCGGTGTTATCAGTCCTTCCATCATTCACCGTGATGGCAGTGTGACTGTTCATTCCGCGTCCAAATCATGTCGACCAAGGTCCTTATCAGATAATGCGAGACTGTTGAGAGCATGCATGATTTGGGCGAAGCTTTCGACGACGACCCGGACCCCTCGGCCTCTGAACCTGAGGAGGGTGGGGCCGAACCGGAAGCCCCTGAAGGCGATGATAACAACGATGCTGACGGGGCACCACCTACGAAGAAGAGGAAAACTGACGGCAGCGCGGCATCAAAGTTTGACGGCCCAGCGTAAGATAACTCCCAGCTGTTCTCAAATTGAGATTTACCGCCATAGGGGTCTTTGTGGGGCCTCGATCTATCCGAGTCTGTAGACTGACAGGCACGTTCACATACCAGTTGCCAGTCATGTAGACGGAAGAAGGCAAAATGTTCTAGGCGACTGCCTTGTTCACAGTGTGAGAGGCAAAGTAAGTAATCACTCTATTCGAATAATGACCAGGGTCATCGCACGATCTGACTTTGCTGAAGACCTGGAATGTGTGTATGATGAGAGAAAGCTCAAGCCAGGACTGCGGTCCGGCGCTATAGAGCACCTCAGCCAGAGGATCAGCGCCCTCGAGAACATGTTCCTTGGGCAGGGAATGCTGTGGCAACAGAATCTAAACCAGATATGGCGTCGACTTGACGACATAGCACCGGAAGGTGCATCCAATTCGAGTCCACGAGATTCGGGATGCTCCATGGCCGGAACCTCGCTACAAGAACGTACGGCGCAGCTCAAAAAGTCTCTCCTATCGGTGTCTGGGGATGCTACTCTACAGTTGCCGCCAAATGATGGACCCCAGACACAATTTGAACCAGCACTTGCTGGTCGGCATCATCGATCAGAACAGCAGCCCTCGCGGCCAAGTTCGAAACTAGAAGACGATAACGAGCTGCCTCCCGACGAGGTTCTTTTCTCGCTCGTGGAGATTTACTTTCGGCTCATCCACCCCTGGATACCAATGTTACATGTCCGGAGCTTTCGTCAGCGGCTTAGGGACCCATCTCAACGGAATCAAATCACCACGATATGCCATGCCATCGTGTCCATCTGCACGCGCTTCTCCGACGACCCTTGTCTTGGCAACGACAGTGAGGCACGCACCCATAGAGCAAAACGCAGCCGTGATGCTGTCATCTTGCAGAGTATGCAGTCTTTCTCGGTGGAGAACCTACAGGCTCTCATCATCATTGCCTTTGACACCATCGGAAGTGGCCGGAGCCCAAGTGCTTGGTCTGTTGTGGGCAGCATGACACGCACGGTTGAGCAGCTTCAGCTCAGCGTCGAACCTGCAGATGAGGGCCACCTTCGCTCTGGAGACACGTTCCAGAACCAGATCAAGAGGGCCGCTTTTCTTCCTCCTGCTCGCGACTGGAGCGAGCTTGAGGAGAGGCGACGCGTGTTCTGGAATGTATTCCTGATGGACCGCTTCTGTAGTTTTGCCACGGGATGGAATTTGTCCTTGACGAGTGCCGATGTAAAGCGCAGGCTACCATGTGAGGGTGCTCTGTGGGAGGCAGGCGAAGCACTTGACACACCCACGCCATTCTTCGGAGTCTCGGACAAATACAACCAGACATCCACCAACTCGTCATCTACGAGTCAACATCAAAAGCACAAGGCTCCAGCGGATGATATGAGGCTACCTGCTGCCAGAGCCGAGAGTGAGGACCAAGAGTCCCTGGGCGGCTTCGCCTACTGCATCGAGGCAACTGAGAGCCTCAGCTTGGTCACTTCATTCTTCCTACAGCAAGCTGTGGACGTGTCCAAGGCGCAAGATGTTCAAATGTGGCTCATGCGGTTCAAGCAGTTGGACCTCCGCCTGGTGCAGTGGAAGATCTTCCTGCCCGAACGCTGGCGTGAGGCTTGCGCTCTCAACGAAGATGGAAACATGGACCCCAACCTGACGCTGGCGCACATTACTCACAACATAGCCGTGGTCCTTCTCCATCAGGGTATCGCCTACCCGTCTGCCGAATGGCAGTCGGTGCTCCCGACCATCGGCGTCCGTCTGCCATCTGCCTCCAGCGCCGAGACCTGTCTCATTGCCGCGACTGAAGTTGTCACTATCGTGGAGCGATTCCTGCGTGATAATCCTGCCACTCTAACGAACCCCCAATTTGCATTCTGCTTGTTCATCTGCGGCCGTATGCTCCTAGCCCATGCTGCATATTACAACATCTCGCTTCCGGGAGAGTTTGATGTGCTACTGGACTCGCTATGGGAGATCTCGAAGAGATGGAAATTAGAGAACAACATCGCAGCCAAGTTCGCTTCTCGTCTTCTCAGGGCCCGACAACAAGGTGCCTCACTGGATATCCGACAGGCCGTCTTCTCCGACGAGCAGGCTACGATCACCGACAGCTCATCCAGAATCCATGGAAATGGCGCCGATATTCCGAGGCTGTGCAATGCCAAGTCACGCTTCCAACCAAGTCAGCCACATCCCAAAGTCATAGATCATAATCAGACCTTTGCAGGCCCATCTCACCAGCTTGGTCACGCCTCACAAACAGGGCAGACTGTAGAGTTTCCTAGGCCTATCAACAGCAATTATCACAACATGCGCCCAATCGATGAGGAGTCTCCCGACAGTATTTCGTTCGCTTTTCCTCCCCTGCCCTTAGCCTTCCAGGCAGGTCAGATAGCCAGCGCAACACAGACGGCCATCCAATCTCCAGCCATGCAACCGGCGCCATACCCAGATCAGGACTTTGGGAATGATATGGTACCCTTGGACACGGGGGCATTTCAAGATCTTAATTTGTTCATGGAGTATACGTTCCCTCCCGATGAGCGAGTTAGCATGTATGGGCACCCGGGTGATTCAAATGGGCCGTCGATGAGTCAGTAGGCTCCAATGCGGGATGCTGCTGAGAATGATCAGTCAGAGTAGGGTAAGGTATAATTGATAATGCTCGGATCTGGCTGTATCATTGTCTCGAATCTGTTGTCTTCTCTTTCATTGCTCATTGAATTGACTTCCGCTCCGCTGTATCTTCCTCCCCTCTTCCCCGAAGAGCAAAGATCCAAGGAGTGGAATTTCCTGTGTCATCCTGTGTCATATTATCAGAAGCAGCCTGCGTCAGGATTCCATAGTAAGCTGTAGAATATTTATACGGTCTCCTTGTTTGTTTCCCCGTGTATCTCTGTGCCATCGGATACCCTTTCAATACTGACAAAATTCAGGAGGACCTCCCCACATGCAAACTAATCTATCTATACAGTGTCTACTATAGACCACGCAACATGATATCTGAGCGTATCATATACACTGAGAACTGAATCTCAAGCGCTGAGGCCTACAAAGTCGTGACCGATACCCATCTCTAACAACTTGTTACCCACCATCATGAAATAGTAATCCGCGTACACCAGCGAGTGATTCGCCCATCTCCGAGGCGCAAACTCATAGTTGTTGATAGTGGCACCGTCGAGGATGGCTTCGCAGCCGCCATCGTCAACGTCGAACCTGACCACCGTAACATCCTGCTCCTCGGCCCCGTGATCAGGTGTATCGACGATCGACCTAACCGTGGCCCCGTTGGACTCGGGCACAAACTTGGCGCGTGGCGTGAGATATCCTTTGCACACTGCACCCGTTATCCTCAGTGCCGCGTCCAGATATTTCTGCGCGCGAGCGCTTTGCCGTAACCTCAGTGCCTCATATATGAGTAAGAACCCGTACGAAGCAATCATAGCCGCGCTGGTATCGGTAGGCTCCGCCGCGTTCTCCTTCTCCCCTTTGCCCGCAGGCGCCGGCTCAAAATCCCAAGGTGGGACTGCTCCATCGCCTTCCGGCATCCGTGCCAGGAATGTATCAGCACACAGAACCGCCGTTTCCAGAAACTCCTCCTCCCGCGTCCACCCCCAAGCCTCCGCAAACCCGGCTACCGCCCACGCCTGGCCTCGCGACCAACAGCTCTCATGGTGCCGCCCCTGGTTTGTAAGATGTTGTCGGATCGCCCCATCCTTCGGTTCCAACACCACAAGGTGCGCTGTCGTCCCGTCGTCACGCACATGCGTACGCCGCGTAGTCCGAGCATGACTGATCGCCGCATCCCTCATCGCGGCGTCTCCAGTCTGTGCAGCCACGTAGAACAGCAGCGAGAGGTTCATCATGTTGTCGATGATAAGAAGAAATTCTTTCTCCGGGTCCTGAAACTTGTAGGCGCGGGTCACGCACAAGTCCCAGGAGCGTATTGCGCCAACAGTGGGGCTGTAGCGCCCGTACAAGGTTGTTGCTGCGGTCTTGAGGGTCTCGAAGGCGCGGGCGTCGTGCCGGAGCTCCCAGGCTGGCCGGGCCCAGGGCATGGTCATGAAGCCTATATCGTGCGTCGTGGCGAGGTGGGCATTGGCGTGCAGAGTTTCTGTCCACCAGGTACAGGCGTGCTCGAGCTGTAGGCGGTGGAGAGGGGACGGATGTTGTTTTTGTTGGAAGATATGGGGATAACGGATCTGTCTCTCTAGCAGGAGATATAGGCTTCCTGGGAAGAAGCCTGAGGTCCAGAATTCCAGATCGCGGTAGACGTATTTGCTGCCGCCTGGGTGAGTGTATTCGGGAAACAATGTAGGCGGGCTGGCGCTGAGTTTCAAGGCCTGCTGAGCAACAGACCACAGCTTGGCCGTCACGGAGGGAGCGTACAGCTCTGAGAGAGCTGTTGTGGGCTTGTCCCCGTTGATGACTGGCTCAAATCGATGTGCAGATTTGGTCTGCACATGGTCTCCATTTTGTAATGGTTCACCTTCCGCTGCGCTGGATATCCTCATATTCGCAAAGTGATGCTTGTGTCAGACCTCCAGCAATCACTCGCACAAGGGATCCGATACTACTAGTGGTGCAAATTTACTGACCAACTTCCACCGGGATTTGGTCTTGAGTTGCAGTTTCGAACAATGACAGTTAAAAAAGTTTCTATTGAGGGAAAATTAGGGTCTTAAAAATGTCCATTGACCTGCGTTAAGTGATCAACTGTGGCTTTCAGTAGGAGGCTTAGATTCGCGGGCCGTACGCCTCGTGTTTCGGGTCATCTGAATACCCTTCAACACAGTACACACTTCCTTCAGACTGTCATACGAGGGACATGAACAGATAATACGCCCGGGCGGGTGCTCATATGACATTTCCCGGTCCATTATCCGCCGATGTCCAGGCTGCTCGACATGGGTCTTGGCAACCCAGTCAAGATCCGGCATTGCGGAACAAGCACCGGACCGTCCTCCGCTCCCATAACATACGGCCACTGCAACCTCTCATTACCTGGTCAGGTATTTCCACTAGAACATCAGCACTCAGACGCAACATGGCATGTAAATTTTCTGAGTGTAAGCCACCAATCAGCTGTTTGGCACCTGATTTTCGCACACAGACCCATATAGAGAATGGTCACGAGACTGAAAGAAGTGTTTGGTGATTTTGCCTGAATTGCATAGATAGTGAGCATATCAAGAGCTGCAGGCCGGATCTCAGTGTGCTGAGATCACGAGCATGATGAGGAATGAACCCGCAACAAGAATAGCCAGGCATGAAACAGACTACAACAAGGCGATCGTGCACAGCACATTCTCAGTTGACTCTTATTCAAGATTTCATGAGCTGCCTAATGTTATATATAGATCGTACTTGTTTGTCCATAGTCTTCAGGACCTTTGCAAGATCCAATAAGACTTAAGACTCACGTTCTTGATATTTACAAATAATCCGATGCGAATCCGTATTTACACATCTGCAATTCGTCACATCCCCATCCTACACATTAACGTTCCCTGTGCCATTGGCACCGATAGACCCTCCACCCCATATAGTGCGGTCGTTGTTGTTTAGGAAACTGCCCTGTCCAGGATACGACCAGATCAGGTCGCCCCAACCAGGGTGATCGGTCGTCGAAGCTGAGGCCGATCCAGCTGCATTTGGAAACAGTCAGAATACAAGAACCAAATTAGCGTAACGGTATGGTAAAATGAACCCATAACTTACGGTATTGCTCCCCGCCGGCGGCATCCGACACGGCCTTTGCCTGTGCTATATAGGGAGTGTCTAACCCTCTCTTGACGTTGTACTGGTAGTACAGTATCTAGGTGGCCAACTACGTCAGTTTTGTCATTCTCTTCAAAGACCCTGCATGTTTGTGTGTTCGGGTACAGCAAATGTGATTACTCACGTCCCAAACCTTTGGGCTGCCAGCAATGCCGCGTTTTAACTCTGAAGGCCGGTCCCAAGGCCCCTTGACGAGGATAGCCTCACAACGATAAAACTTGCGATCATACGGAACGTCGTATCCGAGATTATACCTTGCGGCATACTCGCCGCCCTTGAGAAGCAGCGTGTCTAATATGGTGTAAGACTCCTGCCAGCCTTGGGACTGCATCACGCGCGCGGCTTCTGCCGCCCATCCGAGGCTGGTGACGGCGTGGCCCTGGTCGCGACCTGTCTCAGAACCTTGACCGGTGGTCTGGTCGTAGTTACCCGGGAGGCCTGCGCAAGGGTCATGTTGGTAGGCGGCGAGGGCGTAGTTGTACTTGTTTTAGAGAAGACGTGTTAGGTTGCTGAGGGAGCTTTCGACTGCAAATCGTGGTTCTTATTCGTGTGAAACTCACCATGGACACATCGTCAAGATAAACCGCAAAAGACAAGAGGCCTTTGATAGACGCCAGACCATAGTTGGCTTGTCCTATGATGATAGACTGCCTCGCAAACAACCAGTAGAGCTGGTTGGAAAAGCTACCATCATTCCAGCCGCCTTCCCATCGCATGATCTCGGCGGCATTGACCAGTAGATCTCCATCAAGGCTGACAAGAAGTGAAGTGTCCGTGCCAATTATATCTGTCAGGTTGCTGCCCCAAGCGTCGAGAATGGTGGTCGCACGGTCCCAGTGGCTCTGATTTCGTGTGATATACCACATGAGAGCATTCTGCCAGGCGGCACGGACGTCGTAGGAAAAGCTGGTATAGTTGCTGCCACTTGGACCCCGGTACAGGACGGAATGTGGACCTTTCATCTCATACTGGATGACGTAGGATATGGTCAGCGCAATTCAACACACATGGTGATATTTGAATCCAAGCAGGAAAGTTCTGTATTGAACTTGGGCGGCAGGAGGAATTACTGCGCAGCAGTGGGATGTCTCTTCTTACCTCGCTGCTGGAGAATCTGTCTGAAGTGAAATTGACAAAAGCAGACTTCCATGGTTCCGTGCCGTTCTGCACGCCAAGACGGATGCGTTCCAAATCATCATGTGTGTGCCAGATTCCAGGATGAATGAACTCCCCAACTCTGGTCTTCATACCCGGGATTGTGTTGAAGTACGGTGGTGTTATGGGCCCATTAAGTACAGGAAGTCCATTCAGCCCGCCAGTGGCGGCAGCAAACCTAAGCAACAGCCATATGAAGGACAATAATTTGAACACACCATGTAAGGAGGTCATGATGCCCTTTTTGAGGTTGTCGAGTTGTAATGAATGTCACCCGGCGCTGGCTAACGAGTGATTTGATTCGAGGACCCCAGGTTATGGCGACAAGCCTGACGCCTGCCTGGTTTGATGACGCGCAGCACTTATATGCAGCACACACCTCATGCATTCACTCCATTCGATGTGGATGACACCAAAGTGAGCTTCGGAGCCGGCATTGGCATCCCAATGCCTTCGCAAACGGTAGGTCACTGTGGGACCACCAAGATTCCTGTCAGGTCCCTGAATTCGCAATTTCGGGAAGCGGGTTAGATGCCGGCGGTCGTCCGGGTGGGGCATAGGGGAAAGCCAGCGCCCACGGGAGCCTTGATACACGCTGTACTTAGAGTCAGGCTTGGGCCGCCACATGCCATAAACCATAAGCCAAACACATTCAAACTGTGGCCACGTCCAGTGCAAGGGTGCGATACAGAAAGATGGTCTGCTAGTTCTACGCTTTCATAAGGAAGCTCAGCGTCTTGGTCCTCATAATATTTGAGATTTACTGCTCGCTCCTCACTAAGCCATTCAATTATCCAAAACATAAAAGGTGTGTATGCGCGTTGTGCGTGCGTGGGGAAGTCTCAGCAACTTCTTGTGCTCAAGTGCTACGTCTGTCCAAACATTGTCGATAGTGAGATTTACCAGATGATTTACGAAAACAATGCCGCAAGCTTCATCCCATGTGTTGAAATACTTGATTTTGATGTTTTCCTTTCTTCCTCTTTTTTTTTTCTGGTCGTCCAGTCTGCCATTTGATGCTCGAATCCGCTCTGTCCAGCAGGTACAGGCTAGATCTCAAGCTGAAATCCACCTACCAGGGGGAGGGGGGGTTTCTGACATAAGCAGATCATACTCCCTACATAATTTCGAAATCCTTCTATATACATTTCATAGTACTGACATACTTTGTTTTTATATCCATCAATTAACACACTCATTCCTAACATAGTATCAGCCCTAACATACTTTAACATACTTTAACATACTATTAAGCCCTAACATACTTTAATATACTTTAACATACTATTAAGCCCTAACATATAGGCTAAAAAATAGAGGGGCTTAGGGTTTACCCCCTACTAGTACTACTTTCTTTTTTTATTTTTTAATTTATTCCTAAGCGCTGGGTCTTGAGCGCTCACCACTGTATGAAGGCACCACATATATTTTATATGTATGGGGGATTGGAAACGCAACCGCTTAATTTATTCCTAACCTAACTATTTATTAAGTATTTCTTAGCTTAACTACTATTAACCTATTAGAAGCTATAAATATATAGGAATATAAAAACCTTATTTATTAGCTAACTTATAAGATTTAAAACCAGCTAATTAAAGGGATTCCTAATATTAGCTTAATATACCCTAATATACCCTAATATAGTCTTAATTCTAATATAATATTAACATAATATTAACCCCTTAACAAATTTTACCTATAATAGTATTTTATTAGCATTTCACTAGTATTCTATTATAATATCCTAATTTTATTTTAATGTCATTTTATGAAAGCATTGTATGCCCATTGCAGGAACCCCCCCTCCCCCCGGTAGGCATGGTCAAGTGTGCACTTTCAGAGCCAAGAACGGTCCGGGGAGACTTGGCCGTAGAGCTGAATTCAAAACACATTACTTTTACCCCGGAAGGATCTTACACGTTTGGAAAACTGCGGATGTAGCTGCAAAAATGTTGGTCGGCTTTTTCACACCCAACTTGTAAGCACTGGCCTAAATATAGCGCATCAGCTCACATTATTCGATGAAGCCAGAACGTGAGCCAGGGTGCGTATAACATGCAGTTGCACCTTACTCCCTCTCTTGACGTTAATTTCCGCCCTCCCCAAAATATATGTGCATAGTGGTTAAAAAAGGCACTCCTCATCGGCATCATCGCTCTCAGCTCAAAACACGAATACCATCAGCCAACATTGTAGCACTAGTGCCTGGCTCTACCAAAACAGCACACTATGTCTCAACCCAAAAAATACACCACGCTTCCCACAACACACAAATACATGGAACTGCACGTCGACGACGTGATAACTCACTGGGCAGAACAAAACATAGCCATGATCGTCAGCGCGTACACGCAGAAAGGCGGCTGGGAGGGCTGGGCCCAGGTCGAGATCGCCACCGCCCTGCAAAAGAGCCGCGAGAGCTCGTCCGCCGATGTCGCCCTGAGGGCCACCCTGACCAAGGCGTCCCGTGAGGTGGACGTGTACGCAGCAAGAGACCAGCTTGCTGACATCGTGATCGAGTCGAGGGCGCCGATGCGGAGGCAGTTTGTGATTATCGAGCTCAAGTGTGAGGGTTTCCACAACACGAATTTTGCGAAGAGGGTGGCAGACGATATTGTGAAACTCAAGGGGGATATCAAGGACGAGTTCAAGCCGGCCAAGGCGTGGGCGCTGGCGATCAGCACCAGTCGAAAAGAATACGCCAAGATGCGCAACTTGTGGCCGACGGCCAAACACAAGGTCCTGTATGAGCCTGTGCAGGGGAATGCGAGATCGAGTGCTGGCGGACAGAGCATGGGTCCCAAGATCGTGCTATGGGTCTTTCAGAGGGACGTCGTTAAACAATAGGTGTCACCATACTGAGATGTATATCCACGAATAACTTCAGCAGTCATAGGTAATATTAGAGGAGCTAGATACACAGCTAGTATCAGTCAAATGTTTTATATGTTATATGTCAAAGCCGCTGTAGTGTGTGGTAGTTGAAGAGCCTCTCCCTAGGCAGCGCTCCTCCTTTAAGACGGAGAAAAATGTAAACATCGCCAGCGGTGCTTATGGTAACAGGAATGGTCATCACAACAGAGCTGGTCTGGCCAAAGCGGCGTAATAGTTCAGATTTCATTCAGCCACTGAGTACTCCGCCTTGATGATGTCCGCCGCCCGCTCAGCAATACCGTAGACGGTAGCCTGAGGGTTCGTACGCGGGGTGATGGGGATAACGCTCGCGTCGCAGACGCGCAGGTTGCGGCAGCCGTAGAGGCGCAGCTTCGGGTCGACCACGCCGCCCATGTCCCGCGGCATCATGGAACACGTGCCCGTCCAGTGCTGGGCGCCGACTACGGTCTCGCGCACGTACTTCTTGACGTTGTCCAGGTCTCTGAAGCTCCCGACGTCTGGGGCTCCCGGGTTGTGTTCCCCGTCGGGCTTCAGGTGGCTCGCGAGTGGTTCCGTGGCCGCGATGGTGGCTGCATACTGCAGGTGGCTTGCCAGCACCTCGATGTCGAGGGGGTGGGTGAGGTATGCAGGATCAATGGCGAGATGGGCCGGCGAGACGGATGGAGTGACTGAATTGACGTGTACCGAGCCCCTGGATAGCGGGTGGGCTAGTAGAAGTATGATGGTGAAATAGCTCTTGTCTCCCGGGAACTGGGTTATCGAGGCGTTCGAACCATCGGGGTTGAAGCCCGCGAAGGCTGCGGCGGAGAGATAGCAGCCAGAAGCCTCGCTGGGCGACTTGAGAACGGAGTGCACGAACGACTCGTGGGCTTTGGCGAATGTCGGTGCCGTGTTCTTGGAGCAATCGCCGGGCACGGAAATCTGGAGGATCTTGTTGAGGTTCTCGGTCCCTGTGGTGTCTCCGATGCCAGGAAATGGGAGATGGGCCACGAAGTTGGCACCACTGCTGGAAAAAGGACCACGCTGTCGCTTAGTGTAGTCATCCATAGCGGCCGCAACAGCTTCTGCATCTTGACGGGCAATATTGTCCATGGTTTCGAACCCTTCCTCGCCCCCGAGAACCTCGAAGTTCACTTTGCACATGGGGTGGTTCTGGAGATTCTCTCCGACAAAAGGATTGTCAATATGAACCTTGATCCCAAGCTTTTCAAGACGAGTCTTGTCGCCCACCCCCGAGATCTCCAGGATTCTGGGCGAATTAATCGAGCCTGCTGTTAGTATGACTTCCTTGGCAGCTTTCACCGTCTTAGTCTGCCCGTCAACTGTGGTGTACTCGACACCAGTTGCGAGACTCGTGTCTGAAGGAGGGCCATTATCGGCAGCTTCAAAGAGAATTTTCCTGACGGTTGTTTGTGTCCACATAGTAACATTGGGTCGGTCGGTCGCGGAGCCAAGGTACGCATTACCAGAGAAGCTCCTCTCCTTCGAAGCAGAAATGGTGTCTGGAACGGTAAGAGCACCAGAGACGTGTCCTGAAAAAGGTTCGTTGGAGGTGGAAAAGCCGAGCCTGCTCAAAGTGTCCCTCCAGACTTGCGGCCACTTGGTGTCCTCGTCCGGGACAGCCAGCTGTAGTGGTCCATTCTTGTACGACTTTTCCATGGACGCGGTGAAGTCCTCCCAGTCCCATCCGGGGTTTCCAAGACTTGCCCACGCATCGACGTTGGCCTTGGAAGTGGCACTGAACGAAAGGCCGTTCAGGGCACTGGAGCCTCCAACAGTGCGGCCCTGGGAGAAGGTGATCTCGCGGCCCCCAAGTGCTACCTGACAGAGAAGATCAGTCATAAGCGTGGCTTGAGCGCGCATATGTGGGTAGTAAGTAAGCTGCTGAAAAATGACATACCTGAGGTACGGTCTTGAGTTGCCAGGTCGCGTCGGGATCGTCCAATAGCATGGGCCACATGGCAGGTATTTTCACCCTGGGGTCATCTCTGAGGTCCTTGCCCGACTCGATCACCAAGACAGTGGTGTCTCGGTTTTCTGAAAGACGTGAAGCCAGAACCAAGCCCGACAAGCCTCCGCCGATGACAACGAAGTCGAAAGTTTCGGACGCCATTGGATGAATAGGTACGTCACGTTTTGGTTGTCTGTTGTGGGTAGAGAGAGAGACACGGAAGTAGCGTTGAGTCTATTGCGGATAAGACTGTCGTGAACACCTGTTGCCTGGCCGAGTTTGGAAAACAGAGGTATCCTAGGTCGTACTAGAAGGATCCTTTCTGCTGTTATTCCCCTCCTCTTCAAGGATCATCTACACAACCAATCTGATGTGTCTATTTCTTTCAGATATTTCGGACCCCTCTGCATCAACACTGTATCCGCATGTGCACAGTCCCGCCGTAGACGTCACGGCACCATTGGTGAGGTCGGTTGGGAGCTTGCCGGCCCTGGCCCGGTCCACACCACCATCTGTCCGATGAGGGAAGGATCGATATAGTCGCACAGGCCATATATGTGTTGTGATTGTGAATGGCCAGTTAGTAGGAAGGGCGTGTGTGCGTCAAAGAGGGGCAACTTCAGCTCGGGTGAGCCAACAGATAGACGTGCATAAGTGCTCTGTAAGATGCTGATCAGTCTTGTTGACTGTCGAACGTTAAAATGTGACGCTGACATCGGACAACTTGACAACCCTATTTCCGAGCTCCAAGCAGCCCCTCCCACCCCCTTCGAAGTTGCCACGAACAGACCAAAGCATCTGCGCAGGTGAGAACCACAGCGCTCTTGCTAAAGTTGGCGCATACGAGGAGGCGCTTATGAGGTCACTGCTGTACTACTGGCCCTCATGGAATGCATCATGACGGTCATTGACTATACATCTATCGCTATATACTTACTACTATTGTCGCTTATGCTCGCCTTTATCGCGACTTCTGCCCTGGCCGTTTACTACTTCTTTCCTCGTTGCCTTGAGTATCCCTCCTTGCACCCTTCTCGGCACTGACGAGGTCTACCCGTGTTAACTGGTTAATAGTCTCACGAGCCCTTATACGGGTATGTGAAGGAGGATTCAATTTTGGTAGGTCTGCAGGCGAGGGTATAAAAAGCACTTGGTTGGGATGGTGTGTGTGGTTAAATAAGGTTGAATGAGGTGCTCTGATTGGATGCAGCGCCGAAGTCAACAACGTACCAGTGTACCATCCATTTTTATCGGTGCGAATGTCTGATCTCTTTTAAAATGCTTACCTGCTGTTTATTGTTAGTGTTGTATACGTACCACGAACTGTAGAACCCCACATTTTCGGACAACTGTTCCCCATCAGGCATCCACAATTTACGACTGACTCTACCACGAAGGCTAGCGGTAGTTGAAGGCTCGAAACCCTGAATCGAAGACAGCCAACTATGGTGAACGTGCACCGCATCGGTTTCACGGAGCTCTCCGCCAGGAGGGATGCCGGCGACAGGCCGTACCTTGTCAAGTATGAGCAGCCACACTTCAGGCCAGACTAACGTCCACGGGTAGTGACTCACTGACGCAACACAGTGTTGTCTTTGTGCACGGCCTGCGGGGCCACCCACGGCACACGTGGGAGGATGATCGAGTCTCTGCTCAGGACAGTGCGGAACCAGCTGGCATACGGAAGACCCTGAGATCCCTGTTCCGAAGAAAGTCACCGGCCACAAATCCCCAAGCACCTCCCGATACGAACGATACAGGCGCCTCTGGTCGCAAGGTGTTCTGGCCCGAAGACTTCCTCGTACACGATCTTCCCGACGCGAAGGTTTGGACATATGGATACAATGCGGACGTGATTGGCGGGCTATTCGTAGCCAATAATCAAAATAGCATATCACAGCACGGCCGGGGCCTCGCGAACCGTGTCGAGCAGGATATTGACAACGAGGTGATAACGCCGTTTGTAGATCATGGGTAACCCGCAACGCTGACAGGACACACTAGAACACGATCGTGTTTGTGGCACATAGCCTAGGGGGGATTATTGTCAAAGATGTATGTGGACATGTTCGAGACTGATGGCATAGTATTAATGGAATACAGGCAATCAACCGGTCAAAAATATGCCGAATGCGAACGAAACTTATTGTCTTCCTCGGCACGCCGCATCGAGGCAGCCAGGCCACAGGATGGGGAGAGATTGCAGCAAACCTGGTTAAGCTAACGCTGCTCGATGCCAATAAAAAGATCATCCGGTCGCTGCAGGTCAATGGCGAAGTGCTGGACAATATCCATGAGGAATTCAAGAGCGTCGTTCACGAAGGCGGGATTATGATCCACTCGTTCCAAGAGGCCCGGGGCATAACAGGCGTCAAGGGGTTGCATGGCAAGGTATGCCTCCGACTCTTGTCGTACCTCGGATCTTTCTAAATAGACTTTGCGCCATAGGTTGTCGATGACTACTCATCAAAGCTTGATCTACCACAAACTCAGGAGGTGGTGGACTTCCTTGACGCGAACCATATGCAGATGGCAAGATGCGGAGACCGAACCGACCCCCAGTATCGATTTATCTTCCGCGTCCTGGAGCGTTTCCTGCTTAAACAGGTGCGTGAAGGAAGTGCAAGTAGATCCCGAGAGGTGCTGCCAGCGATAGCGCACGGCGTGCAGGCAGGACTGGCGACCGAACTCAACGAGACAGCACCGGCGCCCTCAGGGATCTCAGAGATACCAGCGCCAAGTAGGTAATCATATGATCATCATTTGTACAGGTAGGAGAGAACTCTAATGATACTTATGCAGTATTCGATCAGCTGCCGACCCTTCGGTCTAAAGTTTCTGAGTATTTCGCGTCTCTGTCGTCTATGGACATTGCTCAACATCTTTCCAGCGTTGAGGATGCGCAGGGTGAGACATTCCGATGGGTACAAACGCACGACTACTTCCAATCAGCCACGGACCCTCACCAACCAGCCATACTCCATATCACTGGCAAGCCTGGCTGTGGCAAATCCGTCCTGTCCAAGCTGCTTTACGAGACGTTTAAGTCAACTGAAGCGTGGGTCCCGCTCTATTTTGCGTTCAGCGCAACTGACGCTCGCCGACGAAAGGCGGCACACATTTTGGCATCCTTCATCTCGCAACTTTCATCAGCCAAGCTTCTGTCTATCCCAGTGATCAAAACTCTGTGCGAGGGGACAGCCAGCCTGCGAGTCAATGTCGCGAAATGGAACGAGAGTAACGTCCAAGGCATGCTTTCCATTTTTCGCGATGCCATCCATTCACGTCCATCAAATGTAAGGATTATGGTCCTGGTTGATGCGCTGGATGAATGTGTTGCGGATGAAGACAGAATAAAGATGCTCAGGCTGCTCGGCAAGCTAGTCTCGACATCCCATGCCCACCGGTCCGGAGTCGCCGTGGTAGTGACGAGCAGACCGTACCCTGACATCAATTTCCAAACAACGCGAAAGATTACACTCGACTTGAACTCGGAGAAATGCGTCGATGAAGATTTGGAAGCCTACATTGCCAATGGCGTTGACCACCTTGTTGTTTCTCGCCCCGCTTTCATGGCATATCGGGCGAGAATTGTTACAAAACTACAACAACGCGCCGATAAGATGTATCTTTTGATCGAATTGCTGTTGCACATGATGGAGATACATCTTGATTCCTCACCAATTTCAGTCGAAAGACTTCTCAATTCGTTGCCTGTCAGTCTGTCTGCCATCTTCGACGAAATCTGGTCCAGAATCTCGGATGCGGACGAACCCAGAGCAAAGATGCTTTTCTCGTGGATGCTATGCGCATTCCGGCCATTTACTGTCCGAGAATTTGGGCTAGCTATTGCGAGATACGATTATGACAATGCAATGAGAAAGAAAATGGAGGATATCGGGGACCTAGATCGCGACGAGGAAGGCCATCGGCGTTGGAAGCTGGAAACGCCACTTGACGCTACGAACTGTGTCGAGTACTACGAACCGATCGATGTTGAAGGTGACATCAGCCGTATGTTTGGGCCCCTCGTTCACATCGAAGCAGATATCCATCATGTGGGTACACCAAAGCACCGGCTCTGGTCACGGATAAAGCTTTGTCACCTGTCCGTCAAAGACCACTTCCTACATCGTCCTGATTTCATTGAACAAGGTCGGGTTCATCTTCAAATGGCGATTCTGTGCGCTCGCCAAATAGACGGAACAATTACAGGGCAGCAGGGCACCGAACCGCGAGATCACGACGATTTTGACGCTGACACCATCTCGGATCCTTTCACCGGCCCTTATACGCTTTTCTGGAGCTGGCACGTAGGGAGAGCGACAGACGCAGATGAGGGAGAACTTATGGCGATGAGATTGTGGAGTAGATGGCGATGAGATTGTAGAGAAAATAGTGATGAGATTCTGGAGAGTTAAATACAATCCGGAATGACTCCAGCCACACACCGTTTAAGCACCACCGCCGCTGCCGCTGCAGCAGCCGCTAATAAAGGGAGTAAGTGGCATCTATTCCAGCACTTTATCCGCGCCCGCCCCCTGATGACAGCAGACGCAACGACGATACTTCTGCCGACTACGACCGAGATGACAACCACGACGAACGTAGGCACGGAAGGGCATAGCACATTGTTTCAAGGACAATGTAATATTCCCAGATCAGGGAGACAAGTTCGAGCTGTAAGCTGGTAAGAATCTTATGATTAAGCTTTCAATTCACAGTATACGCAAGAGACAGAAAAAAAGCTACCCTTTTGGGCACAGAGCTTCTGCAGTCCGTTTGTTCTAGGTTCCTCGATGAACTCGACAAGAGTGGCGGGTTAGAGATCGTTGTAGTGCGGCCCAAGTACCATCATGCCACTAAACCGCAACAGTGGCCCTCCAACAGACTGGCCGGCAGGTCGGGGCAGCAGGGATTAGATCCCGCCGAGCTAGCCAATCTAGCGTGTCCAGGTCCGTGCCTCCCGCCTGCGAATTAGCGACTCTGGTCCGGAGCCGAGGCCCAAGGTAAAGTTGGGGGAGTCGAGCTTGCAGGTGCATATGGTGGGCAGGGCAATTCCGGGGGAAGGCTGGGCGTACGCAGGACGACTGGGACATTGATTTTTTTTTTGCTTGTGACACAACATACGACGATACCGTGGACGACACCTCTCCCTGTGTCGTGTGCCCTTTGGAATCAATCCCCAATGTAGGGCTACTGGTCCTTGAAGGCTCCAGCTCTCCCCCCCCTCCACCTTCCGGTCGACTGGCCGAGTCATCAAATCGCAGATCCCTTCCCTCGGCCCGACCCAGACAGACAGCCTGATAGACAACCAATCTCCCCCCGCCTTTGAATCGACCAGACCAAGAGTCCCCCTGGATATCTGCAGCCTTGTGTGGTGACCGCCAATCCCAAGGCACAACCAGTGCGTCGGTCAGTCAGCTACAACAAGAACAGGCAGACCAGAACAACCAGCCATGTTCGCTGCCACGCGGCGGTGGTTCCGTCGCAACAGGACCCCCATTGCCATCGGCGTGGGTGTCCTGGGCGCCGGCTACGTCGCCACCCAATATGTCCTCAACAAGCTGAATGATGCCCGCGAGCGGATGAGCGGTGATCGCATAGCAAAGGAGAAGTGCGTCCTGTCCTCCCTTCATCCAGCGCATCCCATCCCATCGTCATCGTCACCATGCTAACAAACCGTCTTCCAACACGTATAGTCTGCGCCGGCGCTTCCAACAGAACCAAGAGGACTGCACCTACACCGTGCTCGCCCTGCTGCCGACGGCGACCACGCGGATACTCGAGTCTATGGACGTGGAGAAGATCACCCTCGAGATCCAGAAGATGAAGGGCGGCAATGGCTCCAAGTCGGTCAAGAGCGGGAGCGGCGACTCCATGAGCCTGCCCGAGACGACGGGCATGACCGACGAGGACGGGCGCAGCATCATGTCCGCTAGCGAGAGCGGCATCCACGCCAGCCAGATCACCGTGCCCCCAGCCAGCCAGACGGACGGCGAGCAAACATTACAGCCAGAGAAGCCCAGGAGGACGAAGCGGCAGCTGTGGGGTGACGTGACCATCAGCTGTAAGTGGTCCTCCTACTGCCCGGGGAGACCACCCAATAAGAGGCCTGCTCAGCTAACATACCATGCGAAGCTATAACAAGGGCCTACACCCTCCTCTACACCCTCTCCCTCCTGACCATGCTCACCCGCGTCCAGCTCAACCTCCTCGGCCGCCGCAGCTACCTCTCGAGCGTCGTCTCCCTCGCGACGGGGTCCAACTCGGCCACCATCAGCCTCGAGAACAACGACGACGACAACTCGGCCCAGGCCTACGGCGACGACTTCGAGGTCAACCGCAAGTACCTGACCTTCAGCTGGTGGCTGCTCAACAGGGGGTGGGTCGACATCGCCCAGCGCGTCGAGGCCGCCGTGCGCCAGGTCTTTGGCCAGACCAGCCCGCGCGACCAGCTGTCCCTCGAGACCTTCGCCGCCATGACGGGCCAGGTGCGCCGGCTGGTCGAGGGCTCGGCCGCCTTCTCGGATCCGTCGCCGGCGCAGGGGGCTGCTACGGCGCCGACCAAGTGGCTCCCCTTCCTGCTGCCCCCGCCTGACATGGAGGATTACGTGCTCAGGGAGTCGGGCATCCTAGACGACAGCGCGGCGTCGGTGACGCGGGCACAGGGCGAGGAGGAAGAAAGCCAATCATCATCACCACCAAAAGAACACCAACAAGACCAACAACAACCGCCCTCATCCCCCACCTCCACCGCCTCCCTCCGGCGCCTGCTCGACGAGACCTCCGACCTGATCGAGGCGCCCGCCTTCACGCACGTCCTAACCCAGATCCTAGACGCGGGCTTCACGACCCTGCTAGACACCAAGCTCGCCCAGGGCGCCTTCGACATCCACCCACCCTCCTCCGCCGACCCCAACTCCTCCATACCCGAAGAAACAATAACACTCCTAGACGCCACGGGCGTCGCGGTCGCCACCCCGGAACAGCTCCGCCAGCGCCGCCGCGCCGAGCACAAGGTCCTCCTGCCCAAGTGCCTGTCCGTCCTAACGCGGCAGGCGCACGCCATCGGGGCGGGCGCCGGCTCCGGCGCGGAGGGCGGCGGTGCCGCCGGGGCGCCCAACGAGTACCTGCAGGCCATGGAGTCGGTGCGGGACCTCGAGGGCTTCGCGGCGCTGGTGTACTCGAGCAACTGGGAGAATGAGGTGCGGCCGGACGAGATGGTGGTGCCCGTCCCGTCGTCGTCGTCGGTCAGCGCCACGGCCACCACGACGAACACAGCTATTGGCTCGAGCGTGCGGCAGTCACGGGTGCTGGGCGAGGGGGACGTCGAGGGGAGTCTGGTGCTTGTCGAGCCCTCGCAGGGATCGTTTGAGAGTGCGTGGGCTCGGGCGACTGAGGGGAAGAAGTAGCCCTAGGTGGCGTTGTGTTGTATTACAGCGATTTGACTGACAAGTGACTGAGTGAGTGGTCTTTACCGGCCGGTATGGGATGATATACCCATTGCTGTAAAAGAGCAAGCGACCGTATATATTCTTGTAGTCTCCTTTTTTGGACTTGTTCTTGTAAAGAGGATGTGTTACGATGCTATGAATGAAAGCGGATGAAGTTGTGGGGTTGTCCAGACCCTGCCTGCTCTGGGTTCCCCTTGTATCATTATGGTCTATTTCCATCTAGGGCATTATCTAGAGCCTAAACCCCCTTTTTGAGTTGCGGTGGTGTGGCCTTCTGTGGTTGTCTATACGTGTTTCTGATGAGCTTCGTCTGCACACTGCTCCTCTTTTTCTTCTGTGGCAGATGTCGCAGAGCTACCATGCAGCCTGCCACGAATTGCCCGTCATCGTCATTGGTTGAACCTCCTTGGACGCTTTGCCTGATCGACAGCCGAACGGGACGGTCTTCTGGTCTGGACGCTGGCCCAGTATGCTCCAGGAAGCTCCCCGAATCAAGCTGCCCCAGCCGTTCAGGTGTCCAAGATGCCCGTCGGTGGTCTGCATGGCAGTAGCACACAGCTGTTGCCCTTAGTCTCCATTCGGGCAGATCGAGCGACGTACCGCAGTAGCCCAGGTGGAAACCAATTCTGGAGCCATTGCCGATAACCACGGAACGGTCGGAAGTTTCGGCACCTTCCGTCACCAATTCCTCATACCCTATCATGAGTCGTCGCTGGTATATCGTCCTGGTGACCGTACTGACCCAACCGCTCATTGGAGACCCCTGATAAACTGGTCGAGGCCCATCTCGAACAACTCGTTGGTGATCCCGGCGCCGCCCTTGTGCTCGACTGGGGCAAGGGGGTTCTTGACCACTGCAAATTGGCCCGTGTCAGCTACTTCTCACCCGTCCCTTCCCGGTGATATTGCATCCCCCAGCACTCCTCGCAGCCTCAACATACCATATTCAACCCAGAGGTTTATATATATCTGGTGCAGCACATTCCGCATGCTCATGGTCGCCGTGTCGGTCAACAGCACGAAGCGCAGGTTGGTGGGCGTCTCGTAGTAGTGCATGCGGTACTGCCCCGTGCGGTAGGAGATGAAGGCGTCGTCGTCGCCGCCCAGCTTGCGGACCATGTTGCGCAGGCTGAAGACGGTGCCGAAGATGAGCTTGGCGTCATTCTGGGCGCGGGTGCTTCTTGCTTTCGCCGCCGCCGCCGACGCTGCCGTCGTTGGTTGTGCGGGTGCTGGGGCTGGGGGGGCTGCTGGAGCTGCCGTCGGGACGCCGTTGACGGCGGTGGAGGGCCGGGTGTCGGCGGTCGAGGAGGCTGCTACCTGTGCTGCTGCTGCGGCGGAGGCGGGGAGGGCGGCCTGTTGGGAGGGGGGCAGCCAGTTCTTGGTGAAGACGCATTCCGCTGGTGGTGGTGGTTAATATCGTTGCAAGCGAAGGAAGCCATAGCAAGAGAGACTGCGGTCGCAGGGGAGTCAATGCAAAGGAGGCTAGGCTTACTGTGGCGGTCGAAAATGTAGAAAGAGTAGACGGTCATGGCGGGCAGACTACATCACGAGCTCTCGGGCTCGTCTGTGGCGGTGATGGTGCAAGTCTGACCGGCCGGTGACGGTTCGTGTCTGTCTGTCTGTCGGTCGGTCTGGCCGTGGTTGACAGCGACGGTGTCGTCGAGGATGGATTTGGGCCCACTGTACAAGAGTGCGCAGCATGTGGCCCTACCTGGTCAACCTAGGTAACCTAGGCTGCATGCAGAAGAACTGCAGTTCGGGGGGGGGCAGGGCAGGGCATGTGCTAGAGTGGGGGAGTTCGCTTCTGCTGTGCAGTACCGCTGCAGCACTCTTAGCTAGTACACCAGCTGCACAGCCCACTGAGATGATGGGCAGGGGAGAGGGGCGCAGTGGGGGAGGACGATGTGGGCAAGGGTCGCATTTGCGGGCTGGCGGCAGGGCAGGGCGATGGAGGAACGAAACCCCCCCTGCCCCTCTTCCCCCCATATCACACCCCCGAATCCATCGATCCTAGCACTCTGACTCGTCGGCGCATGTGCAAGGTGGAAATGATCAGTGAGGCTGAGAAGAGCTGAGCTGGGCTGGATTGATAAATGTTTGCTTGCCTTGCGGGGGGGAACGCGAAGGAGGAACAACGATTGGCATATGAAAACATCCAACATCCAAACATCTATCGATCCCGTCTTGTGCCTGTTGTTCTCTTTCCCCTCTCCTCTCAGCTGTGGCCACCAGCGCTCCTCCTCGTTGCCCCTGAGAAGGAATTGCGACAGACGACAACCTGACCTGACGTGCAGCCAAACGAAACATTTCTCCAGGCTTTTTTCAGGGTGTAGGGATCCATCTGCCAGCACTGCATTGCAGCAGCAGCACATTTAGAGTTTCCCTCCCCCGCCGGGGATCCTGAGCACATCATATATACCCAGCATTGATATCCCTATAATTCGCCCCGATGGAGGCTATATCACCACCACACCCGGCCGCGCAGTCGGCGCCAGCGCTGGTCTCGAGGCAGAGTGCCCCTCCATCCGGCGCCCCACGAGACGCCGCCGCCGTGGAGACTCTGCACCGAGATCTGGACCTGGACCTGGACCTGGATCAAGCACACAGCCGAGAAACAGATCAAGATCAGCCCCCGGGTTCAAGGGAAGTACAAGTGGGCATGGCCACCGATGATCCCTCGGCGCCCAGCCTGCTCTCGCCCGGCATCAAGGTAGAGTTTCATGGCAGCAGCGCATCGACGTTGCCTCCCTCCCAGCCAACCGCCGACAGCAGAGGCGATGGTGTAGACGGCACTCGGCCTCCAATCGCCCCTCATCCTCGGTGAGAAATGTGCTTTGACATATATCATATGCTCCTCCCTCAGTCATGCGAACCACCAATCTATGTATCTATCTATCCTGTCTTGTGCAATTTCTCCATCTTGGTCTCTATCTCTCTGTCTCTCTCGTGCCCATCCTGCTGTCTCGCCCGACTAACCGCCGCCCACTCGTCAATTCTCCAGATCTGCACCTGCTGTCCAACAATATTCGAGCCCAATGAGACACCATAAAAGAACCCCTAGTCAACATCGTGTGGTCAAGGTGCGTGCGCGACCCCCCCCCCCCTTCTAGTTGTCAGACTTGGCGGCCAAAATATATCGAGGCTATATAACTAACATGCGCCACCACCCCAACTGCAGGAGACCCTCAATGCCCGGTCCGAATATACGAGCGACGACTCAGACGGCCGGTCGCACCATGTAATCAACCAGTACACCATCAAGGAGGAAATAGGCCGCGGGTCCTACGGCGCCGTTCACCTGGCCGTGGACCAGTTCGGCAATGAATACGTACGTTGACAAAAACAGTTCTTATGACCCAGGACAAAAGGGGGAAATTTATATTGCAAGCCCGAGACTTATACACACCGCGCAAAAACAGGCTGTCAAGGAATTCTCGAAGACCCGGCTGCGCAAGCGCGCCCAGTCCAACATCCTGCGCCGCGGCCCCAGGCGCGGGCCGGGGCGCTTCCCACCGCAGCCCCGGACGGCCGCCGACTCCGGGTCCGGCCCGGGGATGGACCCGACCGTGTCGTACCAGCTGCGCGACCACAAGAAGTCCGAGGCCAACGACTCGCTGTTCCTGATCCGCGAGGAGATCGCCATCATGAAGAAGCTCAACCACCCCAACCTGGTGTCGCTGATCGAGGTCCTCGACGACCCGGAGGAGGACTCCTTGTACATGGTCCTCGAGATGTGCAAGAAGGGCGTCGTCATGAAGGTCGGGCTCGACGAGGCCGCCGAGCCGTACAGCGAGGAGACGTGCCGGTACTGGTTCCGCGACCTGATCCTGGGCATCGAGTACCTGCACGCCCAGGGCGTCGTGCACCGCGACATCAAGCCGGATAACCTGTTGCTGACCGAGGACGACGTGCTCAAGATTGTCGACTTTGGTGTCAGTGAGATGTTTGAGAAGCCCGAGGACATGCGCACGAAAAAGTCGGCTGGATCACCGGCCTTCCTGCCGCCCGAGTTGTGTGTTGCGAAGCACGGTGATGTGAGCGGCACGGCTGCGGATGTGTGGAGCATGGGTGTGTCGCTGTATTGCCTGAGGTACGGCCACATACCATTCAACCGAGCCGGTGTGCTGGAGATATACGAGGCCATAAAGGAGGAAACGCCAGTCCTGCCAGAGGATGAGGACGAGAACTTCAGAGACCTCATCATGAGATTAATGGAGAAGGACCCGGAGCAGAGGATAACGATGCCCGAAATCAGGGTGAGTCGAGCCCCAACGCCTGCGCAACTGACACCCCCTAGAATCAATTTCTGACCAAATGCCACAGGAACACCCCTGGGTCACAAGGGACGGCACCGACCCGCTCCTAGGCGCCGAGGAGAACTGCTCCGAGCTGGTCGAGGCCCCAAACGAGCTCGAGGTCTCCCACGCATTCACGCGGCGGATGGGCCACCTCCTCTGCGTGATGAAGGCCATCACCAACTTCAAGTCCCTCCTCTCCTCCAGATCGCGCACAAACAGCCCCAGGACGAGCCTCTTCCCCGAGGACGCCGCCGAACTGTACAACAACAACAACAACAACAACGCTGGACAACACATCCCGCGCTGGACGCGGCTCCACAAGCCGAAACCATCAATGGACGAGCACGAGTTCGAGGCCCTCAAGCGCGCCAACGAGGAACACGCCGCGCGACTCCTGGAGCAGCGCAAGCAGGTCCTGCAGAGCAGGGGCGGCAACGTCGCGGGGCCGTTCGGGCTCCCCGTCAAGCCGCCTCCCATCAAGAACAGGAGCGGCGACAGCGGCATCTCGGACCAGAGCGGAAGCGGGGTGCCAACAGAAGAGGAGTCAGGCCGCAGCCACGGCGAGCGCGACCCGGATGCCTCGCCCGGGGTCCCCGCCTTGCTGGGCATCGGGACGGGCGGCCGCGACAACTTCGCGGACGGCGAAGACGAGGGCGCGCCGACGTCGGTGGCCGACTCGCCCACCGCGGTGGACTTCAACGTGTATGACCGGGCGTACGAGGAGGAGATCGCGCGGATCAAGAGGGCGGGCGGGCAGCCTAGTGTCTATATGACGTGGCACCTCAACTCAAAGGACCGGTTCCACGGGGACGGGGGCCTGGATGTGCGGGAGGAGCATGGGGATGCTGAGGCTGGTGGTGCCCGCGGCGGTGCTGCCGAGAGGGGCAGGGACAAGGTCATGGGGGCGTTCAAGGGGAACAAGTTCGCCGAGCTTGTCTCGCAGACCATCCGGGACACGAGGGCCCGGAGCCAGGAGGGCGGGGCCGAGAAGCAGGCTGGGGAGGAGGAGAGCTGAGGTGGTGTGTGGTGTGGTGCGGTGATCTGATCTGTCTTGCGGTGGTATATACATGCATTGGGAACCTCCAGCTTTTGAGTCTGAAGAAGCACACGAGAACTCGAGCGGGTGGCGGCCAGGTGGAGTGGATATAGTCGTGGGATTGTCGACCCGGAGGATTGACTGTGGACATATATATAATCGTCTCGTTGGGCGTCGGGATGGCTAGCTAGCAACAAATGATACCTGCCAGAGTGCAATGTTTCTCAAGTCGCATTGGTCGATTCGACAACGGGACATGCTGAGTGGAGTTTCCTAGAGCGTCTCCATCACTAGTTCTTCCTTTTCCCTTAGCCGGGCTTCATATCGCTCACATGGGGATTTCGAACACTTGCAACAACCTTAACGCTCCTCGCGTGGTATCACTTGATCCGTAAGCCGCACGAACGTCCCAGGCCACTTCGTACACAGTCGTCCAGCCTCCAGTCCCTTGTGGTTGACGGTCCTGCCGCTGGGGAGCGTCGCACACCATCCTCTATCTACTGGGACGAGCAAGCTGGCAACCCCTCGGCAGATGTGAGGGCTCGCTTGAGCCTTGTCCAGCAGATTCTCAGCCTCTCGATGGGCTGGCCATCGGGATGATCTGGAAGCCCAGCAACTCCCCACGCCGACCCGAGTCCCGTCGCCCGCACGACACAAACACACACTCTCTCACTCACTCGAGTGCGTGCGGCCGGCCCGAACAGCCTCACCTCGCCAGTTTCCACTTCGGACCGCACGTGAGTACACGACCATCCATCCCACCGCGGCAACAGCATGTCACAGCCAGCCACTCGGCCGGGAACGACGACGAGGGAGCGGAAACACGCAGGCAAACACAATCACCTCCACCAGGGTCCCTCGGACATAGCACGTCCAATGTTACCCAGACACAAAGGCCGCCCCGCCGCCCAAGCTCATCCGCAGCTTCCATAGCATCAAAGCTAGAAGAGTAGCTAGGCGACGGGGAGGCGAAACATCAGTGCCCCAGCCGCAGCTTGCGATATCTCGGGCACCAGGGCACATGATAGACGAGAGAGAGTGACAATGGAGACGAAGATGAGTGGAAGGAGTGAGTGTGCTTGTGCAGGCTCGCAGACCACGCTGTGACGGTTGGATGAACATGCCTCGAGATTCGGAGACGGCTCAAGTCAAATGATCGCACGCAGACCCCTTTCGACCGGTAGGAGAAGAAACCCGAGTTGGCCGAGGGTCCTCCGAGGTATCCTTCTGGCGACGCCGATGGACAGACGCCAAAGGAAGCCGTGGACAAGCAAGCCTAGTAAGCCAATCAAGCCGTATATATGTTACCACACGGAGTCAAAGCGCATGCAGCAGAATCAACAAGGCCATGAAGCCAGCGCAAGAGAGAGCGAGAGAGAGAGAGCAAAGAGAGCGTTTCTGTGTGTGTCTTGTGGTTTCAAAACCCCCTCCCCATCCCCGGGACTTCTCCCAGCAGCAGGGCCCGGCCCACCACCCAAAATCTATATATATATACCCAAAGGCTTAATTCCCATCCCCAAAAAAGAGATCAAGGAAACAAGAATAAAATACCTATAGATATAGATATAGCAGTAAAAAGAAGACTTCTTCCGTTCCGGACCCCCACCACCACCCACACCTTTCTAGACCCCTTCCTCCCCTCCCCGTCCAATTGGGTTTCAAGAAGGGGTGTCGATGAAGTAGAGCGGAAGTTCTCAATAGAGGCCCAGCTTCTTGGCTCACATCCAAAAAAGATAAGTCGCTGCTGCCACTGCGTGTGCCCAACGACACAACATAACCCCGGAAATTTTTTGGAGCCCTTCCCAGCCCAGCTCCCCTTTTTTCATATGACCACACACATTCCTGGTGTCTCCATTCTTTAATTTTGGCGCCTGACTTCTAGCTGGTGAAGCCGCCAGAAGGCGACTGCTCCTGACGGCGAGCTTTGCTTCGCAGCCGCCTTCTGGCGGCAGTAAAGCCAGCCGGAGCAGAAGCCAGCCATAAGTGGGATATATTTTAAATTTTGTATTTATTTATGTACATTCTGGCTGCTGCCTGGCGAAGCTAGGATGGGTGCCAAGCCGATAACATGGAATATTTGGTAGCTTTAGGGTCGCAACCTAAATGCGTAGTGTGGTAGAGGATGGAAGGTTACACACGGTCCTTCGGCGGAACACATATCTTGTCTCCGAAGGAGGATGAATCGATAATATAGATTTGATTCAAGTAGGCGGCTCTTTCGGAGGCAAGGGCCACCTTCGGCGGGATCATAGATATCAGGACAGGTATTCTTTTGTTGCTAGAAATAAAAGCTTAGGATGTATATAGCTCGAGAAGCTCAATTGGTAGAGCAGAGCATTGAAGCTGCTTTGGTTGTAAGTTCAAGTCTTATCTCGAGCAAATTATTATTTAGCTACTTCACTAGTCCCTTCTGACTTCTGGCCCCGACGACTGGCTTTGCAGTCGTCGGAGCACAGGCAGGGACTTAGCAAGCTTTTCTGGCTTCCATATTACCGTCAGGAGAAGCCAGGCTGGCTTCGCCAGCAGGCTTTCTAGCTGGTGACTACTTAGCGAAGACAGCAGCTGGAGAATCCAGCCTCAAGGGAAGTTAACCATATAGGTTAGGATTAAGGAGGGAGGGTTATAAACTTTCTTCTTATAAGGGAGATGAAGAAATTGGTAAACTTAGGTAATTTAGGCTTATCTGATCGCGAGATCTTGCAGGTTCAAGTCCTGTTCTCCCTATACATTTCATTATTATTTTATTTTTCTGATGAATTATATCTAACTGTTAGGTTGTTAAGCTTGGCTATTTATTCTGTATGTTTAAAACCAAATATACTTGTGGTTAAGTATAACCATGGGTGTTTGTTTTGAATATCTTGTAGACTAATGGGTAAGTCTAGAATTTTTGGTATTCTACGATGTGCGTTCGAATCGCGCCAAGATAAACTGTAAGATTTAATAGGAAAGAAAAATATATTTTTCTAGGTTGTAACCTTATAATAAGGTGGCCATAATTATTCAAAATAAACAGCTAAACTTGATCAGCATAAGTGTTAAAGTTTATTTGTTAGTTATTGAGCAAATAGCTATTAAATTTAACAGTCTGGGTTTTTACTTACTTTTTATGGGGGTATTACCTTTACAAAATATTTAAACTAAGGTATTTATGGACTCCTTTGTGGGTTGTATGAGGTATATAGTCTAGTTGTGGTAATTTAGGTTTGTTTATTTCCAACTTTAACTTTATATTGTTTTATGACAATATTTTATATAAGTTTTTATCCATTTATTTTTGTATTAAATGGCGGTAGCAGCTATGTACCTAAACTTGCTACTTTTAGGTTTGATATGTATAAAGGCATAAGAAAGCAATCGTACGAGATTAGGACTCTCCTCGAAGAGTAGTTAGCTGGTTAATATACTTCTGTTAAAATCCTTACGTTGGGAGCCGAAAACGCAGATTGCTTTTTTTTTTGTATACGTTCTTGTTGTAACTATATGACCCTATAGCTATGTTTTACATAATATATTAATAGGGGAGAGTTGCCGAAAACCTCTCTATTATCGGGCTTTGTTATTAGTTTATAAACTTACTAGATATTTTATCTAAGCTTGTACAAAATCTGGAAATAATTTTATAAAATAAAGTTTTGGATTAAAATCTTAATTAACTTTGTTTTAGTATATATTCATAAATATAAGTATAATGATAAGTATAAAAGTATTATTGTATAGGCGTGGATTCAATTTATTACGTTTCTTAATAATCTCTTGCTTAAGTGGGTATCACAGCTGGTATAATAGTGTTATAATAGAATGTCTAACGGTCGGAGTACGTAGTTGTTATTATAAGGATATATATAGTAACTAGGTTATAACCTAGTTATTGTCTGTATTTTTTTAATTAAGAATAATTCCTATTATTATTTTTATTAATAGGAATTATTCCTACCTACTTTTATGTATAAAAACTTTTTGTGTGTACTCTTGTTTTTTATATAAGTTTATATTTTATTCTAGAAATTTTTAGTTTAGTGTTATAAAAATAAATTAACTAATGGGCAAGGTATAAATAAAATTATTTTTTTTAACATAAACTTTTCTATAGCCTATTTTTTTGTAAAATAAATTCCTTTTATAACTTTTTAATTTTTATATTATCACCCCCCCCCTTTTAGCCAACCTAATATATTTTTATATTAGATCTGTTAATATATCAGCAATGATATATTAACAAATTTTTGGAAGACTACTAGTAGTTAAAGGAAAATTTTTCGCATTTGTTTTTATATAAAAATATATGTTTAATACAAGGTATATCTGATAATACTTATATTATTTAGAATAAAAGTATTTGTGAAAAAACTTCTATTACTTAGTATAGAAATACAATATGCAGGATTTAACAAAATCTAATACAACTAATTTATTATATACAATGACACTTATTATCTTAATTTTAAAAAATTTTTCTTTAACAAAAATATTTATATGCTTTTTAGGCCTAGCTATAGGTTATTTAATTAAAAATTCATACATACCCTGCTATTTACTGGATTTTTTTTCATTGCCTAAATCTGAATGTAATCTACATTTTGTATCAGGTTTTATAATTTTTTTCTTAAAATCAGTTTTAAAAGAAATTATACTATTTGTATTATGTATTTACAATGAAGAAGTTGGTATTTCTGGTACTTTTCTATCTTCATCTCAGCCGGTTTCGCCTCCATCTGAACCTATTTCACCTCCAGCCCGCCCGGTTTCGCCTCCAGCTCAACCTGTTTCTTCCCCAGCCCAACCGGTTTCGCCTCCGTCTCAGCCTGTCTCTCCTCCGGCCCAGCCTGCTATAGTACCTCCGGCTTACAATGTTATACATAATCCTGGATTTAATCCGGATCATGTTGGGTATAGACCTGGTCAGGTGCATCCAGATACAGCTTGACCTCACACTAGTTGTAATGGAAATGGGTTTGTAGTTAACAATGGAGAAATTACAGTAAACAATCCATTTAACATTAGAAGTTTTTATAATGGTGAAGGTGAGCCAAATAGATCACCTGAAGCTAAAGCATACGCTAAAAATATTGGAAGTGCACTAGGTTTCCATTCAGCCTCAGTCCAAAAACCTACATGCGGTATGCCTAGGTTAGATAATTTAAGTCAAATATGACTAAGGGAATTTATTGCTCATCATTATCCTACTAGAGATCCAAATGCTATTTACAATTCTTCTCCTATTAGAAGAGCTATAAATAGATATTCAAGATAATATAGGTCTTAGTCGGTAATAATTTCGTTTAATTGTCATTTTTAACTTTCGGGTGGGTACATTAATTACTCACCCTCTTTATATTAATTTATTTTATATTTTTATAAAATAAAAACTTGTGCAAGAATTTACGCCTTGTACTAGTCATAAATAAGCCTAAGAATTCGTATCTTATAAATCAAAAAAAAAAAAAATCAATGACTTTCACTACTATATTGTTCGTTAATACTAGACCATTTCTTGAGCGTGTTAGCTGTCTTTGCATTTATACTTCTTTTGCTGAAAGTCGTATCTTTTCACCGTATACTAGTAATTTAAAATATCCAAATATGGTTCGTACTTTTTCTTGTACCAATAAAACTTCTATAGTCAATTATAATGGTAACACTAAACCAATTAAAGGTTTTGGTAATATTGTTACTGCAAAATCTACAATATCAGATACTAAATTATCTGATTTACCTAAATTTATTATAAAAATTAATTCTGACCCTTACACTTGTAATTATAAAGCTGTAAAATTTTACGTACCTTTAGGGTCTGTTAGATTAAATAATAATACCTTTAATATGGAATCTTTTTTTCTTATTATTAGAGAGAGAATTTGAGGTAGTTTACCTGTTGGTAACTATAAAATTACCTTCTTTTTTAATATGAAAAAGTCCGAAGTTAAAGGGATTAAAGATATTAAGGATATGAATGTATATCATTTTAAAATTGAAGGTAATATTGATGTAAAAATTAATAATGAACCTTTTATTGGCTTAGTTTCTTTTATTATAAAAAAAGAAAAAAGCCAACATCATAATAAAATTAATTATGATGAAAAAAAATCTTTCTTTTTTGATGAATTTAAGAACCTTGAGTCTAATAATTATAATAATACTAAAGGATTATCACATGCAAATGTTGTTATAGGTATAGAAAAATATAATAATGTTATACTTTATCCCACTAACCCAATAGCTGAATATAAAAGTATAAGTGCTATGGTTATTAAGGATCGTAATTATAATGGTAAATTTAAATATACTAAATCAGCAAAAGGGATAGTAACAGTTTTTATAACTTTTTGAGGGTATTATATAAGTAAAAAAAGATTGATAGGTATAGAACCTGAACTCAAGACTGCATTTGAGAAAGCATTTTGTTCACATCTCGATAATAACCGTATTTATAGTTTACAAGCTATATTAAGGAAGAAGAATAAAAATTTTACTTATCCTGTAGATTTTAATTTATTTGTAATAACAAAAAAAAACATGACAGATAATGTCCATGTTTTTTATAATTTTCTTTGATCTTATATGAACAAAATTAATTTAATAGAACTAACAAAATATGTAAGTAGCCCAATTAAAATAGACTATGTAAAATTTGTATTTATTCCAACTGGCTTTATAGATATAAAAGGAGAGTTTTCTAAAGATAACCTGATTGAAAACAAAGAGTCTAATGATGTATGTGATCTTATGGTTAATGATAGAATATTAGGATTTAAGCCTATTTGTGATAAAAATACATCCTTGTTTACGGGGGTTGATAATAATAGTTTTGGATTAGAAAGAGAAGGTAATATTTTTGAAAAAAAAACTACATATATTTGTATGCAGAAAAGGTCTTATAATCGGGTAATTTTAAACAAGATTGGTAAATTTATTTCTATTTTTAATAATATAAATAAACCTAAACGCTATTCTACTTTAGCTTTCATTAATGAAAGTACAAAATCTTTTGATGAAAATCATATATTAACCTGACTTATTAATAACAAATTCGATGTGGATTTAAATGTTTGTTTAGCGGATGATTATAAAAAAAATTCTTTTGAGTCTAAATCTTTAAGAGTAGTTATGATAAATTTTGCTAAAGGTGCAGTTAATGACAAATTGAAGGGTGTTATTTTTTATGATCATATTTCGGTATCTGAATTTTTGAGGGGGTTTGATTCTTCTTTTAATCTAAGTAAACAGTCTTTATCAAACTATAAAAGAAGAAAACTTGTTTTTAAACCTTTTATTATAAATAAAAAAATTATATCTTTTTTATCCTATGTGAAAAGATTTTATCCTTTTTTTGATATAAAAACATTTTTACTTTTATCTAAATTAAATAATACAAAAAAAAATATCAAATTTTCACACTTGTCCGGTTATAATATTAACAAGCATTTATAAAAGTTATAAAACAAAATATGGCCGTATACTTGTAATATCTTTATTTTTATTCTAGTTTAAATTTATAATATAAAGTAGAAGGCAATTCATATTATTTTTTATATAAACAAAGTATATATGTTTGTTAGTATTATATACCCACAAATAAAGCTATATACATAGCTTTATTTGCGATTATTTATAAGTATAAATATAAATGGTTGCTAAGGGTAATCTCAATTAAAATGTATAAATACTTAAGAGATGTGATACACACATCAATTTAGTTAAATTTAAAATAATATAATCAGTTAACAGTGCAGTTTTGTTGTAATAATACAAGATTTTTTTAATAGTAACCAATTGTATAAAAGTATAATTATTAATATAAGAGAAGTATAATAATTTGTTTATACCAATTGTATATTTAAGGATAAACTAGTAAAAGTTTAACTAAGGGCCTAAAGGTTTATTCCTTTAGGCCTTACTTAATTCTTATTAGCTCAAGGGTAGAGCCAGATACTCCTAATATCTAGATTTCAGTTCGAATCTGGAATGAGAAGATAGTTGTTCTACTAGTTATAAAGGAAAAGGTAAATCTAGCGATTAATAAAGTATTTATAATATAATCTTATTAGAGGTATACTTATATCAAATATAGGTAGGATAAATTAGATTCCAGCTTTCCTGCCCCCAAAGATAAACCCGCAAGGGTTCAATCCGGAGCCTGCATAGACCAATTTAAATTTTTATAAATAACTGGCGAAAGGTAAGCTTAATAAGGTACTATAAAGGTTTTATTATTAAAAGCCTATTTCTGCTGCGGTTTTTAACTAAGTCCGCAGCCATAATTCTCATTAGCTCAATGGTAGAGCCGGATACTTCTAATATCCTGATTTTAGTTCGAGTCTGAAATGAGAAAAGGGGGCTGCTTTTCTCAAAAAAAGAGTATTACCCCCCCCCCAAAGTCTACCAAGATTAAAGTAGGAACCAGTAGTAGTAAATATGTCCTATGCCGTTTTAATAAGTAATTGTTATTATTATTATATCGCCAAATTGCGAGAAACCCTATATAAATAGTTATATAGATAATTCGCAGGGAAGCTTTAAGGGAAAACTTGGTTTTCTTATAAAGAACCTTCAGAGACTAGAGGGTGATATATCCATATAACCAGATGGGAGTCTGTTTAAGTGGATAAAGATATAGTCCAAACATAGTAGTGATACTATGACTAATACAATATTGATAGAATTGAATTCAACTGATTTTTACTTCGAACAAGGCGCTGTAAATCCTGACTCTTGTCCATGTTCATGTTCATTAGGGTTATCTGTAATTTTTAAAATAGCTATTTTAGCTATAATCGCAGTATTATGCGCATATTTTTTATTAAAATTAAAACAAATATGCAAAATATATCTTTTTTCCGATCGGCATAATTCTCGGAATTTAGCTTCTTTTAGGTCTGATCATTTACCTGAAGGTAGGGAAAGAGACTGACTATTTCTTAAGCTATTTCATCAATGAATGCAAGAGGTTCTTACCATAAATCCTACCCAAAGAGATGCAAATAGAAATATTTATAGCAGTTTATGAGGGCCAGCAGTGCTAACGCGAGATGAATTGACTAGATTGCACCATATATCTATAAATGCTGATGTAAATGGTTCACTTAGAGCTTTAGGTTACAGAGTTGATATGCATGATAGAAGGATCAGGGTCATAGATAGCAATAGATTTGCTAAATCTCGTATAGCCTTATTGGCTGTTCTTGCTGCTAATGATAGATAGTATTAATAAACAATTAGTAATGATAAGCTAACTGGACTTAACTGGTTTATTTGTAAAACTTATTTAATTAGGTTTCCTAAGTTAAGTATTGTAGTATAGAAAGTAAAAAATGTATCTATACTATGACATCTATTAGCTTAAAGGTAAAGCGGTGTATTAATTTAATATATAAATTACAGTTCGAATCTGTAATAGGTGGGGCTGGCTTCCTATGCGGCACCTTGCCTTCGGAGGCAGCCGCCATAAGTCAGGCTGGCAACTACGTCAGCTAGCCAGCCTGGCACCTATGCTGGCTACGCCGTAGTTGCCAGGCTTCGCCGTCAGGCAGCTAAGTAGTGGTTTTTGTTAGAAGGGCTAAAATCAAAAAAAAATAATCCATAATATGAAAAGAGCGTTTACGCCTTAAAGTTATGGTTGACTGATTATTTTATCTCTCTGAAGGTATACAAATGAGTATATGCTATCATGTGCTTATAAAATAATATTTTTATTAAATATAATATGTTTATGATTCCAACAATAGTATCGCTTATCGAGGTTGTTTTAGTGCTGGTTCCTGCTTTACTTGCAGTAGCTTATGTGACAGTGGCAGAAAGAAAAACTATGGCCAGTATGCAAAGAAGATTAGGTCCGAATGTTGTAGGTTACTACGGACTACTTCAAGCATTTGCTGATGCTTTAAAACTTCTTTTAAAAGAATATGTTGCACCTACACAAGCTAACATGATATTGTTCTTTTTAGGACCCGTAATTACATTAATTTTCGCACTTTTAGGTTATGCTGTTATACCTTACGGACCAGGTTTATCAATTAATGACATGAATTTAGGTATATTCTATATGTTAGCTGTTTCATCTTTAGCTACATATGGAATACTATTAGCTGGATGAAGTGCTAATAGTAAATATGCATTCTTAGGATCTCTAAGAAGTACAGCTCAATTAATTAGTTATGAATTAGTATTGAGTTCTGCTATATTAATAGTTATTATGTTAACAGGTAGCTTAAATCTTACTGTTGTAACAGAAAGTCAAAGAGCTGTTTGATTTATATTACCATTATTACCTATTTTTATTATTTTTT